>SDWI01000747.1:77253-90735 GCA_009193005.1 Lamellibrachia luymesi | reverse complement strand
TATATATATATATTCTAGCACCTGTCACCGTCAGTTGAACACACATTTGATTTTCAACATGTTTCAAACGTTGTTACATCTTATTGATTTTTAGCTTTAATCACATGCTACTTTAATCACATGCTACTTTAATCACATGCTACTTTAATCACATGCTACTTCAATCACATGCTACTTTAATCACATGCTACTTTAATCACATGCTACTTAGTTAACGTGTGTCTAGATTTAACGTCGTCCTCTGAATGCATTTGTGCCAGGATTGAGTGCGTGGTGAAAGATCGGATTGCTTCTTGTGATTGAGTACTTGCTGAATGACTTTGTAACAAGGTCGTTGACACATTTGGAGATGAAACTGCTAGCATTGCTGGTTCGGTGGATTTTCCAGCATGCCTTCCTCGCATAAGAGGACTGTGTTGATTTCGATTGCAATGTCTCATAATGCCTACCATAACTCTAGCTTATTCGTGTTTCTTCTGCTTATCCTCTTCGTGGTCCAGATGTGACACATAAAGTTCGCTTGAGTTCGTTCCCCGTTAGGCAGTTACCTTGTTGTGGTAGCCGTGTACTTGCGTGACTCTGCAAGTTATGCCGTAGGAGTATCGTACTCTCAGTATTGTCACCCAAACCAGATTGGATAAAGGGCAGAGGTCACACTAAAATCGATCTCCAGGTTATCCAGGTCATCCAGGTTATCCAGGTCATCCAGGGCGAGGTGACCGCTAGGCTAACAACCATACCTCGCGAAACCACACGCATTACAGAAACTCGCACAAGCAACTCAAAAGAACCCCGTTGCCAAGGAAATTTGTTCACGTCAGCTGTTTTTTGGATGCTACGAATTTGTTATCGGTACACCAACCATTCTCTTATAGTTATTTGTAAGCGCTTCCTGGATTCGGCTGCTTGATCGTGGGGCGCGGTGTCATAGCGGTTAGAACGCCCCCCTCTCAGTCGGGAGAACCCAGGATCGAATACTCTTGCTGCCGTTTCGAAGCTTTGGCAATGTATGTCACCCCACGTTGCCACAGTTCACTCAGCCATCCAGCCACGCTGTATTTACTGCTCAGAGACTATCCTCACATGCCCCACTGTCCGTAGTCAGGTACTCATTTACAGCTGAATGAACTAAGGCAACGTTTAGTGAACGAAATTGCCAAAGCTTCCAAACGGCAACAAGAGGATTCGAACCCGAGTTCGTTCTCTCGACTGACAGTCCACTGTTCTAACCGCTGCGCCACCTCGCCACTTCATGTCTCATCAGTCATCGGTTTTGCCTGTCGTGTTGACCTAATTAAAAAAAACGGCTCGTTGATCGTGTCGTGTTAAAGTTATTATCTTGCTGTGTCGATCGACCCACGGGGAAAACATTGAGATGTTTGACGTGGATGTTCAGGAGGAAATCAACGGCGTTTTCAAATACGCCTTGTTTCGTTTCTTTTCTCGACGACACCATGTCCTCCCGCTATAATGATGGTCTTCTGCTGATGTAAGGAAGATACAGTATCTTCTCGCTATATGGGCTTATCATGTAAGGAAGATACAGTATCCTCTCGCTATATGGAGTCATCATGTAAGGAACGCCATCTTTTAAGGAACAACGTTGAAATTCATGGTCTGCCATGCAGTGATTTATGTACCCATTGATATTGGATATGGGGAAAAGTTTGCTCAAGTCCCAACATGTTCAATATAGCGACAATCCACTTTAGGATGATTATTATGAATGCTTCATACAGAACATTTTATATCAATGTATCAAATAGCTACTGATCTGTGTATACTGTGTATATATTTCCAGTTACGTTCCTATTGCAGCAACAGTCGTTAACCTGTTCGTGTGCACCTTTCTTCCACTCCTCACGGCGTCATTAGCCGTTTGTTTCGTACGTCCGACGAGTCATGACATCTTTCAGCAGAATGAATTATGCTGGGCGCTCACTATACAAATGCGCTGGTTTGTTTGCATGGCAACCGCTGCTGCGGCCGCTGCATGCCCGGCCGCGCGCAGGACGCCATCATCGATCGGCGGGCGGCGCGCGCCCTCACTGCGAACGACGAACACTGCCACGGGAGCAACAGTCGTCGCGAGACAGTGCGCGCATCGTGCACGCGGGAGGCATGTGAAAAACGTGTGCTGTGTGAGTGCAGTAGGCACCGTCGGAAGGCATGTCCGTGCTAGTGGTGTATCGCTGCATGACTTTACTTGTGCACGTCGGAAGCTCGCCCACAAACGACAAATCGGTTAGCAGATATACTCGTTAGAAAATCAAACAGTTGGTGCACCGCGATCGTCTGTAGGCGGAACAGAAAAAACAACTGAAGGTTAATATTCCAGTCGTGGGCGGGTGTTCTTATATGCAACTTACTCTATACAGGACATGGTCCTGGCTGACGAGTCTCATCTACTCTGGTGTCATTACGCAGTGCACTTGTCATTACTGCTTGTTAAGGCCTTTTACTGACTGCCCACGTCCACTGCTACTCATTATGTAATATCTTTGATGTCCTCGCGGTCACGTGCTGTCTCATTATGTCGTCATTCTGTCATATCTTTGATGTTCTCGCAGTCACGTGCTGTCTCATTATGTCGTCATTCTGTCATTTCTTTGATGTTCTCGCAGTCACGTGCTGCTCATTGTGTCATCATTCTGTCATCTCTTTGATGTTCTCGCAGTCGCGTGCTGCCTCATTGTGTCGTCATTCTGTCATCTCTTTGATGTTCTCGCAGTCACGTGCTGCCTCATTGTGTCGTCATTCTGTCATCTATTTGAATTCCTCAAATTAATTTTGTCATTCATCTCGTTTCAGACGCATTTCCTGAAAAATCGAACCTGCCTAGTATTGACTATTACATGCCTATTATTGAATATGACGTGCCTATTATTGACTATGACGTGCCTATTACTGACTATGACGTGCCTAATATTGACTGTGACATGCCTAGTATTGACCATGACGTGCCTAGTATTGACCGTGACGTGCCTAGTATTGACCGTGACGTGCCTAGTATTGACCATGACGTGCCTAGTATTGACCATGACGTGCCTAGTATTGACCGTGACGTGCATAGTATTGACCATGACGTGCCTAGTATTGACCATGACGTGCCTAGTATTGACCATGACGTGCCTAGTATTGACCGTGACGTGCCTAGTATTGACCATGACGTGCCTAGTATTGACCATGACGTGCTAGCTCATTTATATATTTGTTTTATTTACGTTCAGTTAAATCTTTAGACAAACTATTAAAGTATCTTTGACTGAATCTGGTCAACATTCGGCGTAAAAGTACAAAGGTAGTCCGGCTCTATATACTACAACATAAGGCTGTATATACTACAACATAAGGCTGTTCTCACTCACGCACATTACCTGGTCCAACAATTAAAGTCAATTCTTCCGATGATTTTTAGTCTTCAAGCAGACTTATCATTTTCCTTTCTGTTTCTTGTTTGAAAGGTCACAGTGTGTCATCGGCGACATCGTATATTAAACACGTCCGTCGCATGACCACGTAACAGGATTACGTCTTTTACGATCAATATAATATATGAATGCGTAATATTGCTGCTTCCGACCTCAGACCATTATCGGACTTATATAAGGCACGGTAGTGGTAAGTTGACTGAGACCACTGAGCCGGCGTGCTAACCACTATCACTTAGGTAAAACGTGAACCATGGCGTGGGCCTCGATGATAATGTCTAAAAGCAAAAAGCACATTTTATGTGCGGTGTATTCACGATAATGAAGCAAAAACACAGTGTTTACTTCTAATTAATAATCTCGTCACCAAACCAGATGGCCAACGAACATACTTGAACAAATTTCCCGAAGGACGCGATTGGTGGATTGAAGAACGCAGTCCTCAATATAATGTTATAAATATATCATAGTTGTACTTTCCAATACTCCACCACTGCTCCCAATCTCTCCTCCCAAGACATAAATGAATATGTAATCCCCGCACGTCATTTCAAACTAGGTCCATCCCTTGGGGTGTCTGAAGGCGGCCAGTCGACCGGCACTGCGGCGGAGACAGTGGAAGGGTTGCATCATCAGCCGGGTTGTTCATCGACTTCTTGTTTCCTTCCCACTACACGTCGCCTTCCATTAGGATAATTGAGACGAAATGGCATGATTCACTTACCGACCAGTTGGAGGTAATGTCCGTCAACATTGACCCGCTTTCGTTAAAGACGGTTCGTAGACGGCGCAGGCTCCCACGTCTAAGTGCACCGGCGCGCAAGAAACATGACAGGCAACTTCGTTGGCAATCCTACAGTGATGCTTGGTGCGTCTCGTCGTCTTCTTTGTCTTTTGGTGCGTCTCGTCGTCTTCTTTGTCTTCTTCTTCTTGTCATGTCTGGTGACGTTGGCGGTCACGACCCATACTATTCTGTTATTTGCCGTTTCAGCAGCTGGATGTCACCGGCTGGGTTTTCTAGCTATATATTTATATCCTATTAATGTGTGTTATTCGGTGCCTGTCTCTCGCCTTGTGTCCTTCGATTTTTCTATCAATAACGCAATCTGACTGTTTCTCAACATGTCCTAGAAATTGCAAATATCTTCTTCTTATCGGTTATATGAAAAATCAAATCATATATGTACACGCACATCCGCATTGTGGTATACAATATACGTGTGACGCGCGTACGCATGAGAAACTGCAGTGATTATAACGCTTCTGTGCACTGATCCATTAATATAAATGTAACTAATTCCATATCCTGCCGTTTCTCTTTACGCGGTAACAAGCGTCTACATCCGTCAACGACTTTTCGATGTAAATACCGACGCTATTGTCACGTACACTTTATGCTTCCTACTGTCGTACACGATGAGTCACCTGCAGTTTTTGCAACAGCGGTTGGCGCGATATTAACTTCGCGTTGTCCCAATATATGCAGCGTGTGTACGTGCAGATGCATTAAACGTATATCCAATGCAGCGTCGGGCGGCCAGATGAATGGAAGCTGTTGCTGTAGCTTCGATGCACCTGTTGACACACGCTGCTCAATATCCAATGCTTTTGAAGCTGTTGCGTGTGTAAACAACTATACTTCGCCTAGCTCCCTAGCTCCGGGTACGGTGAACGTCTTGAGACGTCTTTGCTGACGTATTTATAACAATGCCCGAGGAATGAATGGCGGGACATTTTGCAGACAACGCTGGCACGATGTATCAAATACTGGTCAACAAATGTTCGCGTCAACAAAGAATACAACGTACTACTAATAATGTTTACCACCATTTAACATAAAATGGCAATAGTAGAAACATAATCATAAATAGGTTTGAATATGATCGCACACGACCGAGCACACGACCGAGCACACGACCGAGCACACGACCGAGCACACGACCGAGCACACGACCGAGCACACGACCGAGCACACGACCGAGCACACGCTGGCAGAGTTACACGATTGTTTCGTGCGCAGATTAAACATTCGCTGGACAAACATTCGTGTCTAACTATTCCTAGTGTAGCATAGTGTAGTCCTTAGTGGCTATGATAGGCCAATGATGGCCTGTAGGTACTGCGTTATAGTTCGTCCATTGTAAATGCTTATGTGACAGTGCATTGCTCCGAGTCCCAGTGCCTTAAAATGGTTTAGCGATGCTGCGTTTACCTGGTCTGGGAGGCTGTTGCCAATCCTGATGCTGAGGGTGTGACAACGAGGTCGCTTCATGACATTATGTTTCTTCGTCAGTTTTAGTGAGTATCCATGTGTGGTGGTGTTGTTGTTAGTTAAAAAAAATTCTTTGTTTTATTGTTTAAACCTGGCTCTTATCGCCTCTTCTGTATCTATAAGCGAGGGAGAGTAACTGTTTCAGGTGTTCTACGTTTGGCATGTCTCTTAGCCCAGGTGTCACTGTTGTCGCTCTACACGACACTCCGTCAACTTCAGTATACAACATCGTGTCTTCACAGAAGACTAATAAAGTCAATAAACTCAGATTGACGGCAATCAACAAGTAAGACGGCGAACAGAATCAGTTTACTCTTGGCAATGTTAACTTGAACAAAGAGCTCCTTATTCTTTAACGCGAACGGCAACAATTCAGAGTGTAAGTTTGTAAGCAAAGAGATTCACCGCGTATTATAGGGAATGTTCAATTATTTTTATTTGTTATCTGATACGGAGCTAGTTGTAGCTTCGTATAATTAAAGTGTCCCAATTGTCTTATTTGTTCGATATCAAAGAACATCTAAATTAACAATGTACACTTTATGTTATGATCTTACTTGCTGTAATGTATAAAATAAAATAAATAAATAACACGGGAATTTAACATACCAATAAATAATCTAGTAAAAACATTATTATATTTCATCTTCAAATGTGACGAAAACATTATATTTCACTTTCAAATGTGACGAAAACATTATATTTCACCTTCGAATATGACGAAAACATTATATTTCATCTTCAAATGTGACAAAAACATTATATTTCACCTTCAAATGTGACTAAACATTATATTTCACCTTCAAATGTGACGAAAACATTATATTTCACCTTCAATGTGACGATTTATTTACCCGTCGTTAATTGCAGTAAACCGGTCTCTATATAATTAATATAATTAGCACATTATATTTCATCGTAAAATCGTGTAATTACTAAACTAGTACGACATGAAGGGTGATGATAGTAACAAGTTTGTGTGGATATTATGTATATCTAACCGAGATGTTATCAGTTAGAATACAGTCAGAGTCGCAATGTTCCGTCAATAGCAGTTCCGTGAAAATCATTGTACATTTTACTGAATATATTGATGAATTGAGAATAATGGGGGAGAAACACACTGGATTTCGACATGATTATTCCACAATGGATCATGTATTTGTGTTAAAAAATTTATTTGATTTATACTTAGACAAAAGGAAGCGCTTATACTGTGCCTTTGTAGACTACAGAAAGGCTTTTGACATTATAAACATAACATTCCTATGGTTGAAATTATTATTAAATATTACTGATGGAAACATTTCACTGTGATATTTAACTTATACAAGCTAAATCATGTATTATGAATACATTTACAAAACATTTATCATCTTTCTTCCAATGAATATTGGAGTTCGACAAGGCGAAAATTTGTCGCCACTAATGTTTGCATTATTTTTGAATGATCTCAAAACACATCTGTCAAATGCGTATGGGGGGTTAACCTACATTTCTAGTCTAATGGAAACATTTTTTGAAAAAGAGGACATTGTTGTTGTATCTAAGGCTTTTTGTGTTGCTGTATGCTGATGATACAATTGTATTAGCAGAGTCACCTACTCAGTTACAATCTGCACTTGACGCCCTATTTAATTATTGCGAAACTTGGAAACTGCATGTTAACACTGCCAAAACTAAGGTGTTAGTATTCTCAAGGGGTAAGATTAGAAAATTGCCAGAATTTAAATTTGAACCAAATAAGCTTGCCATTGTAGATAAATATAACTGTCTACGCATTAATGTTAACTATAATGGTAGATTTTCTAAAGCAATCAGACATGTATATGAACAGGCAAACCGAGCAATGTTATGTTCAATTTCTAAAGCTAGGAAGCTAAAACTTCCTATTGATATCCAGTTAGAACTATTTGATTCCCTTATATGCCCAATCTTGCTATATGGATGTGAAGTATGGGGATGTGAAAATATTATGTTAATTGAAAAGCTACGTAGGAAATAAAAATAAAATGTACTGGGGTAAACAATAGAACACAAACTTCCACGGTTTATGGGGAACTCGGGCAATTTCCACTAAATATTAAAATAAAAAGTAGATTATTGAATTTTTGGGGGAAACTATTGACAGGAAAGGAATCTAAACTGTCTTGCATTACTTATAAATTATTATATCAATTATCTATTAAAATATATTTGAATCCCCTGGATTACTCAAGTTAAATACATCTTAAATAGCATTTGCTTATCTAACTTGTGGCTAAATCAAGAAATAGCGAATGTTAAATGGCTTAAAGCGGTTGTCAAATTAAAACTTACTGACCAGTATAATCAGCAGTGGGGTAGTAATATTTGCAATAGCGATGGATGTACAACATACAGAATAATTAAATATGATTTTAAAATGTAGATGTATTTGCTAGTTTTACCTCCAAATCTATCTAGACCTCTGTGTAAATTTCGTATATGTAGTCATCGGTTGCCGATTAAGGAAGTGGAATTGATAGGCGAGAGAGATTTTGTACTCTATATGATTGTAAAAATATTGGGGATGAGTTTCATTATTTGTCTAAAGGTACTTTTTTGAAGAAACTAGGCTTAAGTTTATTTCTAGATATTATTTTGTGATGCCAAACACTTTAAAAATGGATCGGTGTTTAATTTGACAAGCCATGCAAAGCTAATTCAATTATGTAAATTCGTGCAGGAGATTTTAAATAGTTTTAAGCTGTAAGTCGATCTTACTTTTATTTTTTGTATTTTGGTAAACCCATTTACCAATGTAATTTATAAGTATTATTAAAGCCTGGATTACATACACTTATAGCCATCTCACATCGTAACAGTAGGCAACATTGTAACAGTAGGCAACATTGTAACAGTAAGCAACATTGTAATTCTCGTGTAACCTAATAAGGTTTTTGAGAATAAAGTTGAATTGAATTGAATTGTAACGCAGCCGGTCAGCGAGGTTAGACGACGGCTCACAGAGACCGCAAACTTTCACTTTGACGTGCAGCATTTCGTGTGGCATAGGACATCTCATTTGAATAGACCTCTCAGACCAATTTATCAGACACTACTTGACGTGTCCCAGACAGTACGTCTTTTATGCCGTGGGATGTGGCCGTCGCAACGTATTTCTGAATTACCTGGGGTACAGACGAGGTTATAAATGCAGACGTATAGGTGACCCGTGCTGATATGGTCTGGCAGATTAATACCATTGTATGAACTGCCCCATTCTTGGTCCGAGTCGGGTCGAGCGACGAGGTACAGCCAATAGGAGCCGACGCTTGCATTATTTAGCACTGTGCATTGAATGATTGCGTCCGACATGGCGCGGCCCAGACACAGCGTCGACCGCTCATGCAGACCAGAGCACAGCACGCCGCACTATTATGTCGGCAACGCGGCGGCTATGCCTCCGTTACAGACGGCCTGCCGCCGCCGCCGCCCCGTCCGTCCAATGCTTTGGTGGTTGTAACGATCTTAATAACACAGGCGCCATTGTTGTGTTAGAGCGACACCTCTCGGACGCCGCACGCTACCGGCTGATTTCTGTCATGGTGGCATGGATTCAAAGTTGCAACACGGCTTCAAGGAAATGTACAACGATTTTCATTGGTTATGCGAACGACTGTTTTACGGGAAATTGTAACAATGAGTTTATTAGTATTTATTGTAAACAGTAACGATTAATTTATTAGTATTCGTAGCCACGCAAAACGTGTTACTGTCGTGATCTGTCATCACTTAACATTGTTGGCGATTATTTGAAATACACTAGTTTTACGACATACACAAATACTCTTATCTGAAAGTTATGCTATTGACGTCCATGATTTACGTACCTTTCGTTGGGAATGTCACATTGGTCAAATACCATCTTTAACGTGATGCGTATTGTTTATTTGCCTTGTTGATTGTTTCGAGTTTGCCCTGTTGCAATAAGGTAGTTATGATACCAGGTGCCCCAAACTGCTCGTTCTACTGATGGTCTGGGACACACAATATTCCATCGGAACCGTTGGGTATATGTGACCTCGGAGAGTTACATGTGTGACCTCGGAGAGTTACACGTGTGACCTCGGATAGTTACATGCTGTGTCTTGTTTAATAGGAATGATTTGATCCTTAATAAAGACTGTCCTTTGATGCGGCAGTAGGGGATGTGTTTGTCGAACGCACACAGGCGACTGCATCGATTGCTCTGATATTGAGTCCAAGATTGGCTGATATATTTGCCGGTGGTTGTCTTATGCTCGGGTTATGGCATAATAATAATAATAATAATGAGTAAATTTGTAAAGCGCCGTAAATCTAGATAAAAGTCCACTCAGAGGCGCTGTGAAATACATATAATATAAACGTGCTAAGACTGATTAGTCAAACAGATGATAATAAAATAAAATGATGAGTAACTTACAGTCTCGCTCGTTGAAATACGACCATTACTCAGTTTCTCAGACAAATGATGAGTAGGCTTTTTATGATGAGTAAACTACTAAAAGCTTACTCATCATAACAGCTTGCAAGCCCAAATTAGAAATACTGTTGGTACATCAACTAGACGTATGCTTTGAATGAAAACGCAAGCAACAACACAATCCATGGTTGGACACAAACGTTGTTTCTTTGTGGTGGTCTTACTTCAAGGAGCAAGACTGCAGACCATAAGCGGTGTGTAACACGACATTTTCCTGTGCAACCCATGCTGACATAAAACCACTATTGAATTCTTTGTGCTACATTATGTGGTATATGGAATGCGATCAAGTCTTCTTATTGGGATGTCTTGTCTGGTGTTACTGGCGATTATGACCACCCTTCACACAAATCTGTCCTCTGTAGTTGTCGGCAGCCGGATGTCATTTGGCTGGTCTTTCAAGCCATTTCTAAACTAGTAATTATATTCTTTGCCTGTCTCTAGCTTTTTGACTTTCGATTTTCCTTTAGTGATCGTTTATCTATTTTGGTTGTTACTCAATATATGTCCAAGATATTGTCTTCTTCTCGTCGCTTCTAGTAATGTTCTGTGCTGTCCTGCTTTTTGTAGAACGACTTCATTTGTAATGTGTTGTTGCGCTCTAGTATTCCACATAACCGACTAGATAGACAGTATTTGTTTGTCTTTCTGGAACATTTGTGTGATACGTGCAGTTTGCAAGTCTGTCGAGGTGACACCAGGATGTTCACACGGCTGTTGTTGCTCGGGACATCCGTGTTCGCGATGAAACTTTGCTTATGGGATCGAACATTGGTGAAGTTCTCTACGATTGCTGGACAACATATGACAATCACTGTTGTCAAACAAGGTAACCTGAACATTTAAGGTGTATCCTGCAAGACGACACACGCTATGACCAAGATATCAAGACGTGGGCATGCGTGATCAAAGAGACCTTCAACGGTAATGAAATATTCCTGACAAAAAGAAAGAAGCCGTATTGAAAAACACACAGAAACGAATGTTGTTTTTGAGCGCGTGCCATGTTTCGTTCTATTGATTTTGGATCCGGTTCCAGCAGCCGAAACGAAAAATCGGCGAGACAGACAATGCAACCGCTTCGCGCCAGGCCCAGTTTAACAATATTTAACAAGATTGCCACCCATGCCATTGGCTTATCAAGATTGCCACCCATGCCATTGGCTTATCAAGATTGCCACCCATGCCATTGGCTTATCAAGATTCAAACGATTCTTCATCTATGTGTAACCTGCCCTCTTGAGATATTTGTCAAATTTGGTTTTAAACATGTTCACGCTGCTAGCATTTACACAGTAATTTGTTAAGTGTCCTCTATGAGAATGAGTACGTTCTGATATCTAATTTACAATGTTCCTTCGCTAGTGTGACTTCGTGTCCTCCAGTATATGGTATGCAACCCGAGTATTCAGGGTCTAACTTCCCCGCTCGGTAGTGGAAATACAATGGCGTGAATGTATCAGCTAAATTGGGTCAAGAGCACGTAAGTGGTAGGAATTTATTAATTTAAGATTACATCACAATCGCACGGCAGTATTGGCTCTTTACAGCTTTGTAGAACATACATTCTATATTGATCTGTTTGACCCTCGATCCAATTGGCAAAAGCGACACCGCTATATAGCAACATGTATTTAACGTGCGTCGCCACTCGGCTCCCAGTCGTCTACTGGCGACACCTTAATAACGAGGCAGCCACTACTGGTGACACCGTAATAACGAGGCAGCCACTACTGGCGACACCATCTCCATCCGTTCTCCATCCCTAAGAAACGACAGATTTTGGTCAACGCTGGAAATAGATATCACTTCAATACATCCACACATAGCTAGATGAGTTGATGTTATTTTAACTGACAAACTCTGAACTCTCTCAATCTATGAAAGCCCCAGGAACGATATTGTTTTTATAGCTCCCACTTTCCCTTTGGTTATATGTAAAACGTTCACCTAATTTGGTGACATGGTCTTTCTAAACAGTGCGACAATACACCGGAGTGGCGCTAAGGACTTACACGGAAGAAGAAGAAGATTGCTTTATGATCTTATGCATCTATCGGCATATGCCAGTCAATATTTATTGCCAAAAAAACACAATAAAAACACGAAAACATGATGATTTTTACGTGGGGGTTAATGTTAAAATGACACCTGAATAGAGGAATATCGCTTCTCAGCCACACAGGTAAAATACACGCAAAAATCCTCGAGCAGCGAACTAGGTTCAGGTGGAGCCACTGCTGAGCGACGTACACATGGGTTTCAGAAAAGGAAGAAGGTGCACAGATGCCATCTTTGCTCTACGACAACTCAGCGAAAAGGCAATCGAGTACAACCGAGAACTGAACCTTGTCTTCGTAGATCAAGAGAAGGCCTTCGACAGGGTTAACAGAGACAAACTTTGGAGAGTACTGCAAACGTACAACGTGAAAGGACAACATCAGAGCCATCTACGCAAACAACATGAGCTCAGTCAGCGCACCAAATGGTCTCACAGACTGATTCCAAATCACATCTGGAATGAGATAAGGGTGTGTCCTATCACCACTGCTGTTCATTGTATACATAGACAAGATAACAAAGGAGGCAAACCCAGAACCAGAAGCCTTAAATGAAATGTTGTTTGCCGATGATCAAAGCCTTGCAAATGAAGATAAAAATAAGTTACAAAAGCCTACAAACAGCCTGAACATTACCTGTGACGAATACGACAGAAGATCAGCATCAGCCAGACCGAGACAATGAAGGTGAACAGAACACCCAGCAAACTCAACATCAGCAAGACCGAGACAATGAAGTTGAGCAGAACACCCAGCAAACTCAACATCAGCCAGACCGAGACAATGAAGGTGAACAGAACACCCAGCAAATTCAACATCAACGGCACTCAACTCCACAAGTGACCGAGTTCAAGTACCTCGGTAGCATATTTACAGAAGATGGACGATTTAACAGAGAAGTCAAAACAAGAAAGCAAACAATGTCAGCTACCATCTTGCAAAAGCATACAACATCCCTATCGAAACCAAAGCTAAGCTCATCAACTCCATCTTCATCCTGACATACCAGTGCCAGACATCGACCCTGACCAAAAGCCTTGACAGAAAGATCACCACCTGCGAGATGAGATGTCTAAGAAGAGCCGTCAACAAGACCAGACGAGACATGATACGAAACGAGCACATCAGGGAAATGGTCGGAACAACACCAGCCCACCACTACATACAACAACACCAGCACACCACTACATACAACAACACCAGCCCACCACTACATACAACAACACCAGC
>SDWI01000747.1:39917-64935 GCA_009193005.1 Lamellibrachia luymesi | reverse complement strand
GTCAGTACAGTTGACAAGTACTTTGCTTTAGGTGATGAGTCTATTTCATCAAGGTTCTGGCAACTCTTCAGGATGTTAATTGGGGTGTTCTTGTCAGTACAGTTGACAAGTACTTTGCTTTAGGTGATGAGTCTATTTCATCAAGGTTCTGGCAACTCTTAAGGTTGTTAATTGGGGTGTTCTTGTCAGTACAGATGACAAGTACTTTGCTTTAGGTGATGAGTCTATTTCATCAAGGTTCTGGCAACTCTTCAGGATGTTAATTGGGGTGTTCTTGTCAGTACAGTTGAGAAGTACTTTGCTTTAGGTGATGAGTCTATTTCATCAAGGTTCTGGCAACTCTTCAAGATGTTAATTGGGGTGTTCTTGTCAGTACAGTTGACAAGTACTTTGCTTTAGGTGATGAGTCTATTTCATCAAGGTTCTGGCAACTCTTCAGGATGTTAATTGGGATGTTCTGGTCAGTATAGTTGACAAGTACTTTGCTTTAGATGATGAGTCTATTTCATCAAGGTTCTGGCAACTCGTCAGGATGTTAATTGGGGTGTTCTGGTCAGTACAGTTGACAAGTACTTTGCTTTACTCTGTGCAAACTACATTAAATACCAGCGTCCACTCAACACGGCAGTTGCAAGGACATTTGAGCCTTGATCTTCTTAATGTCATAATTTCTTGTATATCCACTACACTTAGCATACAATGGAACTATGTGAGATAACCGCTGCAACCAGTCACATAATGCGAAACTAATAGAGACGGATCGAATAGTTTTTTGCTAAATTGTGTTAAAGTCGACGCCGGAAGTCGGGAAATCCACTAAATAATATTGCCAAACAACAGATAACTCAGTCCAGATGATTAAGTGTTAACATTTACACAAATGTAAAGTGCACATAATGTATCTACCGGCCATAGGCATCGCCATCTTTGTTGGTCTGTTTGAAAATGTCAATGGTCATTCACATTCGCACCGGTGGCTCTCAAAAACCGACAACAATGCTCACCCGCGTATCGCAAGAGTGATGTCGCTGTGCTGTCGCGAGAATTTCATTTTAACTTCGAGAACAAACACATCACACACTTTAAATGCTGAAAAACTTATTGCTGCAAACTTCTCAATAAATGTCCGCATTATGTACTTAATGATGTGGTCATTTACTACGTGTCTCGTGACGTGTTTCATCGTGTTACATGTCTCATGACATGTTTCATCGTGTTACATGTCTCATGACGTGTTTCATCGTGTTACATGTCTCATGACGTGTTTCATCGTGTTACATGTCTCATGACGTGTTTCATCGTGTTACGTTTCTCATGACGTGTTTCATCGTGTTACATGTCTCATGACGTGTTTCATCGTGCTGCATGTCTCATGACGTGTTTCATCGTGTTACATGTCTCATGACATGTTTCATCGTGTTACATGTCTCATGACGTGTTTCATCGTGATACATGTCTCATGACGTGTTTCATCGTTCTACATGTAGGTTATTACTGTTCCAAGCGATATACTAATTGTCCTTTCCGTAACGGATTGTTACCTTTCCCTATTTATTGCTATCGTGAACATTACAACAGCATTGTTGTCGTGAATGTTCCTTACAGTAATTGTTGTCGTCAACACTACATTGTTGTCATGGATGTTCGTTAAAATTATCGCTATCGTGAACATTATTGTGGTATTGTTATTGTGTTGTACATTACAGTTATTGTAGTCGAGAACATTATTGTAACATTGTTGTCATGAATGTTCGTTGACGTCACTGATGTCATGAATGTTCATTTACGTTATTGTTGTCATAAATGTTCGTTGATGTTATTTTTGTCATGAATGTTCGTTGACGTTATTGTTGTAATGAATGTTCGTTGACGTTATTGTTATCATGAATGTTCGTTGACGTTATTTTTGTCTTGAGTGTTCGCTGACGTTATTGTTGCCATGAATGTTCGTTGACGTTATTGTTGTATTGAGTGTTCGTTGACGTTATTATTGCCATGAATGTTCGTTGACGTTATTGTTGTCTTGAGTGTTCATTTAAGTTATTGTTGTCATGAATGTTCGTTGACGTTATTGTTGTCATGAATGTTCGTTTACGTTGTTGTTGTCTTGAGTGTTCGTTGTTGTTATTGTTGTTGTGAACGTTCTCATAAATGGAAATTTTAATAACACAATCGGTTGGAGCTCTGTATACAGTATCTGACGGGTGATTTCGTGAATGAAGTCTTGGTCAGGAATGCTTGACTAGGCGGCTAAGTCTGTTAAACCTCTCTCTTCGATTCATTTAATCGCGAATCAGGTTAGCTGATCTGTAGTGCGTTACATGTTTCTGTTATATGTGCAGTTGGTGTTATAAAAAGGGCGTACTTTTGTTAATATATAAAAAATACTTTTATTTATAGTTTGATCGGGTAACTTTCGAATATGTGAAAAGCCTTATGTAGACCATTTGTGCTCCTTTTCTCCGAATTGTGCCCGGATCTGTTCAAAAATAATTTTTCCGATGATTTTATCAAACCTAAACAATATATTTGCACACAAGAGCCAGCATGTCGTAGTGGTTTGATTTTTTTAGCGAAATGGTTCTAAAACAAGACAAACGAATACAATTGAGGACAGACCTTTAACCATGACGGCCATCAGATGATTATCTTTACCAGATTTCGCTAGTTTTCCTTAGATTGTCGCCTTATGAGGCCTGCACGCAATCGCTCCCGTGACAATATCCGGTCGCTTCCGTCATCCGATCTAAAGGTCGTGTGCCGAGGGATGGGCTCGGCAGTGCGTGATTCCATGTCGTTCTTGCCTTATTAGAAACACAGGCACAGGTCGTTTCTTCCCTGGATAGATAGCACACTGCACAAACTATCCTTTTTCTCTAGTATATTTGTGATTCTTACCCTTGTAGAAATCGTTAGACGTGTAAGTTTTCCGATGTGAAATCTTAACCTCTGTGTATTCTTTAGATATAGTTGTAACATGTCCAGCATTCAGCCTCGCCTGGCGTCCGTTACAGGTACTATTAAGACCTGTGTGGATGTCTGATGTATAGTTAGCCGTATGTCAGATTTTTAGTTTTGTGGATATATATATATATATAAGGCAGTNTATATATATATATATATATATATCATCAAACGTTTAGGCTAAACAAACATTTTACGCCCCACGAATACAACTATCCCATTCGGTATTGATTTGTTAATCAGGTAAGATAACGCAAGCTATTATAGAAACAGCTCCCGAACTATTATACAAAACGATTAATTGATTGATTGATTGCTATATCGGGTTTTCTGCTAAACGGCGTAATCGTGTCTACGAGTATGTTGCCTTTATAAGGATGCGTATTAACCGATGCATGTATATGATACGTTCACAAGTGAAACCCAGTCAGTGAACATTGTTGTACGTTCTCGTTAAGACTGTCTACAACCGTTTACGTGGATACGCACAAGAATTGAAACCAACACAATTGAGGTGTTCTCCGCGGCAGCTGCATTAACTGACGGCTGGTCGTGCGCGGTGACAATGTTGCCCAACAAAACGATATGCGATTATTGTTATTGGGACAGCTGCAGAGAGCAAACGACGTAATCTGCTCCTGTCATCGAATGACGAAATGTAATAACGGCGAGACGCGGCGCTCATTAGATTGATTGTATAGCAGGGGCTGGCGTTTTCCGGCGTCGGGCGTAAGCGTGACACGCGCCATTGAAATATTGCGCTGTGCTGTCAGCGAGCGACGATTTGCTACGTCCCACGGGGGACTGGTTTGGTCAGCGAAAGGTTGACGGAGAGAGGAGCCGTGAAGCAAGGCGGGTGTACCTTGTAAATATCAGGACCTTACGTGTCAGGACGTATCATGACGATAAGTATCAGGACATTACGTATCAAGATGTTACGTATCAGGACGTATCATGACGTTACGGATCATGACGTTACGTGTCAAGAAGTTACGTATCAGGATTTACGTATTAGGACCTTACGTGTCAGGACGCTGTGTATCAGGATCTGACGTACCAAGACATTACGTATGAGGACCTTACGCCATTACGTATGAAGGCCTTACGCCATTACGTATGAGGACCTTACGCCATTACGTATATGAGGACCTTACAGTCATGGGACATATCAGTAGTTTACCTCCGGGTTCGCGGTATCAGGATAAAGTTATTAATGAACATATAGTATATTATTAATGGTATATAAACGTATTGTACAATGTTAATGGTATACGAACGTATAGTATATTAATGATACATGGACATCACATATTATGTTCTCGTGTCCTGTCGTTAGACGGTATCGTTCTTGCTCTGTATCGCCGCCGCGTTCTTGGCCTAAACTCTCCATCTTGGCGACGACACGATGACCTGACGACACTCTGGATAGTTTTCTCCTAATGACTTCTCCTAATGACAACGCCTGCAGCTATTTTTGTTGACTCATTTTTCTCAAGCAATATCCGGTAACTCGTTGTCTGTCGTGATTGACTGGCCCGCGACCCAGTCGATTTGTCAGATGTTCCCAGCCTCTGTTTGCGCCACACAGGAAGACCCTTCTCGTTGAGAATGTAGGCATAGAGACGGGGTTGTTGCACACTAGTCGTGCGAGTGGGCATTCTCTCACGGAGAGGTATCTAGCGACTGCACTGGCGTTCTGTCGCAGTTAATGCACCACGTATACGGTTTTAACATAATCGCTACAATACATGTCTTGCTTGTTTAACGATTCGTTTCTCACCAAGTGCACGGCCATTTATAAATTATCGTAATGTTGTACTCACTGTGATTTGTCGGTTAGTGCTTCGTTTAGTACACGTCAATCTTGTTAACAAAGACATGTCAACGCATTAGTATGCAAATGGACATGTTTAAATTTATATAAATATAAATAAATGCAAATGCCATTTTCCAGGATCGCATTCAACTGCAAATACAAATGTGGTTTGGTCGCATTTACATATAAATACAAATGTTATGGTTATGCGTTTGAAAATGCATTTCAAATGTTTTGTTTTTATATTAAATATTGTGTTATATTTGGATATAAAATACATATAAAACACACATTATTAATTTACTATAGTAGCGAAGTTACATATGCTAACACAAATAATATAAAACGGCATATCAGGTACATCATCTAAACATAATTATTACTCAAACAGTTACGTCTGCAGTTGAAATGCATTTGATTGGACGTTAAAAAAATTAAATGTTTGGGGGTCGCATTCAAATGCAAATACAAATGCACTGAAGATGTCACGGCTGCATTTGAATGCGCAATCAAATGCTCAACTAATCAAATGCACATTCAAATGCATTTGCATTTGTTAACTAGCCTCGTGCATATTGTTTACAATTTGCCACCAATTGACATTGTCAGTCCAGATGTGGTCCCCAAACGCTTGCGGCAAATGAATATGTGCCAAGAACATCGGTTATTTTTGTCGGGTTATTTGTCTGTGTAATTAGGAAATGCTATATTGGTTTCCGCTAATCGCGGTCTGGATGTTGCGTGTGTTCAACGATGTTTTGCATCCAGACGTTGGAAAAGTATACATAACGCTAAACTTTAGACGCACTGAGCTAGACCCGTCTACAGCTATTCGTGCAATGCCAGTGGGATCATGCCTCAGTTACACTTCCTGGTGTGTTACAGGGATCATGCCTCAGTTACACTTCCTGGTGTGTTACAGGGATCATGCCTCAGTTACACTTCCTGGTGTGTTACACACTAATGTAGGGCACAGTAATTTTACATATGTGTAATTTAAAAAAAATCATATCATCTGACATAACTTCATTTGAGCAGCACATTGACAGGTTTGCTGGTAGAACATGTTGACAGTGTAACTGTGGATTTTTAGATGACTTTAATAGGCGGAAGGATTTTTGGCAATTATTTCGCCACATGGCACGTGTATGTAGTAATTCATGCAGAAATTGGTAAAAATTTACGGGTATGGCACGTTCAGGCATTTTAAATGAGTACGAGACTTTGACTAAACTCGATCAGCATGTCAATGAGATGACAGAAGCGTCCATGACACGACACAATTAATTTTACGAAACACCTCGCACGAGCACACGACTGGATGAAAGTTCCCATGCCAAATAATGTCCACGCCATATGTGAGAATACATTCTGAGTCGGGCGATCGAGTGGTCGAATAAGCTTTGTTTGACGTTAATGTGATCATAGCGTGTCCAGCTGCCGCGGGTGCCGTCAGAACGATCATGGCAACAAGGGAGGTCCAGAGGGACTCAGCCCGAGGAGACGGGGTGAGCCGACTGGGTGCGCGAGGGGCCCACTGGACGATGGTCTGTTACCGGAGCGCCCGCTGACTTGCCCGGTCAGCCTCAGACCGCGCGAGTGAATCAGATCCCCGGTTCACCGATGTGCTCAGCTCCCCCACATGACGTCATATATAAATGACGTTAATGCAGGTTACGTACATCGTTCCGGCCTGTGTCGACGTAGTGACCTTTTCGTGGTAGCGAATTACACTGTTTTGTAGGTTACGGATGATGCACGTTAGTAAACCTGGGGGGACAGGACAGTTGGCCCGAGGACAGTGAACCTGAGGACAGTTGGCCAGAGGACAGTTGGCCCGAGGACAGTGAACCCGAGGACAGTTGGCCCGAGGACCGTTGGCCCAAGGACAGTGGACCCTAGGACAGTGAACCCGAGGACAGTTGGCCTGAGGACAGTGAACCCGAGGACAGTTGGCCAGAGGACAGTTGGCCCGAGGACAGTGAACCCGAGAACAGTAAACCCGAGGACAGTGGACCCGAGCACACAGCCGAAACATCAGCACAAACGTTCCACAGTTGGTTTGAGAGGAATCAACTAGGTCTATTGATTTTACAGCTCTCCTATAATTCGAAATTGAGAACGATATAAATGCACGCGAAATGAGAATTTTTTTTAATCCTTTCTCGACGCGCACATCCAGTGAAGATGTCAGATCAAAATGCTGCTCCTTAAAATATGTCAAATCAATTGATTTCCATCGTCAAAATAAATAGCCAGAGTGTTCACCAGCAGTTCATTTTCAGGAAACTTCGGGACATTTGCATAGTGGAATTTATCAAGGATCTACCACCCATCTTGAACAACATTGATAACCTGCTCGATGAACTTGTACACGTCTACACTACAGGAATTGAATATGTTGCCGACCAACACGCTCCCTTGCAAAGAAATCTGGTAACACTGAGGCTGAATACTCAATAGTATTCAAATGAGCTGGGGCGGGCTAAACGCGTGCAGAAAAGCAGAAAGGTTGTGACGGCGAGCAAAACTGACTGTCCATCGGCAGATATTCAGAGAGCAGTCCAATGCAGCCAACAAACTACTCATCAGTGCGAAGAAACATTTCTTTTCTGCAAAGATTAGAGATTGTGACCAAAGGCCAAAGACAACGTTTTAAATTAACGAGGCGGCATCTGACGGGAAATACGAGCGTTTGCAAACAACACCAGAAAACCCAGTTGTTGACAGCCGTAGTTAACAGGTTGTATTTGTGTATTCATAGATATGGCATGTACGATATTAGATGAATGATGTCACTAATGGAATTCCCTGGGCTTTCCTCCTGTCGAATAACAAGTGCGTGGACAATTTGGGTCTGAAGCCAGCCCAGGGGGCGCCTTGACGAGAACAGTGGCGCCACACGGTGGGCTCTGAACTAGTCAATATATCTAGTACAACAATGGGACACAACGCCTTTTTGAATGGAAATACAAGTATTATATGTTAGATCACATATAAATAACATTTAATAAATACTGATGAAATAATCATACATTTATAACTAACCCTTTGTGTACACAATTTCGAATAATGACCTTTGTAATTCCCAGAACGTAACATGGTTCTCCCTATGTAAAAGGTCAATGTTGTCACGCATGCGTCATTTCCCAAGGAATCCCGATTGGTGTTGACTAAACCACTTTCGCTGGAACATTTTCTACTCGTCCAATCTTAGACAGTTTCGCTTGTGCCACCTTAGCTGTCGATCCAAATAAATGTCTGTACTCGCGTCGGCGCCCGAACCAGACGGAGCTGCAGTAGACCGACAACGCATCGTAAACTCTAAAGAGCAACACACGCGACGTGCATTTACTGTTTGTGTATTCATATGCGGCAAATTCATGCGAATTGTTAATATTGAGTTTCGAATATAATTGTCAAAGACACGTAAAATATTCCGAGATAACGCAAATGTAATGTTTCTGCCTTATATATAATGTCACGTGTTTCCTTTGAGATCACGTGTTGGTACGTAGAAACGTTCTCCATGTTGATATAAGTGTCTCAATGAGAATGATTGGTCTCAGTGATGTGCTGATTCATCTCCGATTAACTGCGCTCATTATGATCTACGTATACAGTTTGGTTGGACCTTGAGCTAACATAGCCAAGAGACCCATTGAAGGATCTCTCGTGAATGTAATTGTTTAACTCATTGAAGAAAATAGGTCAGTCGACACAAACTATTTATAGCACGCTCAGATTACCTACGTTAATTATTAAACAACTACACATAATTTCGCAAATGTATCTGCAGAACGAAGTCAAAACTAACACTCTGGGAGCCGACGCCCCGACGCGCTTCAAGGGGACGGCCCGCTCTAAGTTACGTCGAGGTCCTAAATCGGATGCTGGTGTGTCAGACACAAAGGAGTTAACTGCATGTATGAAGGAGAGAGCAGAATGGCGAGCCATCAAATCTCGAAGTCTTTCGACCAGATGATGATGATGATGATGATCTGCAGAACTTTGACATTCCTTCCTCAATTCGATTTTTCGCCTGTCTAGTTTCAGACTCATTTCGCGGAAATATTGAACTTATCTAGTATCCACTAAGACACGCTAGCTCATTTGTACAAATATTGAACTTATCTAGTATCCACTAAGACACGCTAGCTCATTTGTTCAAATATTGAACTGATCTAGTATCCACTAAGACACGCTAGCTCATTTGTTCAAATATTGAACTTATCTAGTATCCACTAAGACACGCTAGCTCATTTGTACAAATATTGAACTTATCTAGTATCCACTAAGACACGCTAGCTCAGTTGTACAAATATTGAACTTATCTAGTATCCACTAAGACACGCTAGCTCATTTGTTCAAATATTGAACTTATCTAGTATCCACTAAGACACGCTAGCTCATTTGTACAAATATTGAACTTATCTAGTATCCACTAAGACACGCTAGCTCATTTGTACAAATATTGAACTTATCTAATATCCACTAAGACACGCTAGCTCATTTGTACAAATATTGAACTTATCTAGTATCCACTAAGACACGCTAGCTCATTTGTACAAATATTGAACTTATCTAGTATCCACTAAGACACGCTAGCTCATTTGTTCAAATATTGAACTTATCTAGTATCCACTAAGACACGCTAGCTCATTTGTACAAATGTGTTATTTACGTTTGGTGAAATCACCTGACAAACGAGTAAATTTTCTTTGACCGGTCAAAATTAGGCGAAACGGGGCAAATGTACTCAGACTCTATGTACCATACTCAGACTCTATGTACCATATTCAGACTCTATGTACCATATTCAGACTCTATGTACCATATTCATACTCTATGTACCATACTCAGACTCTATGTACCATACTCAGCCTCTATATACCATACTCAGACTCTATGTACCATATTCAGACTCTATGTACCATATTCAGACTCTATGTACCATATTCAGACTCTATGTACCATATTCATACTCTATGTACCATACTCAGTCTCTATATACCATACTCAGACTCTATGTGCCATACTCAGACTCTATGTGCCATATTCAGACTATATGTACCATATTCAGACTCTATGTAACATATTCAGACTCAATGTACCATAAGGTTACTCACACTATGGCAAGTTGTCTGATCTCACGACCAAAGTCAATCTTTCGATGATTCTAACAAAAGTACGTGCTCTTGACAAAAGACTGTGAATACGACGTATTAACGTATTACATTATTCTACATGTTTGAACATCAACGAACCTGGTTCACGATGGGCTAAATCAATTAACGATGGAGTTTTGAGGAAATAATCCAATATTACATTTAATCATGAGGATGCTGCAAACAATAGTACCTGGTATTGTGGCAGCGGCCGTCTTGCAATCGACCGCAGCGACATGACGAACAAACCATGCGTGGGTATATTACATCCATGCTGTCTCAGCAAATCATTCATTTCAGTCTATGGTCAGTACAAGTTATTTCTAATATAGGCTTCTAGTATATTTGGTACACCTGGAGGTCGTGGTGACCTAGAAAACGTGATGCAGATATTTTGGCTGATGCATTTTCATACTTCATTGATCACGTTCTGCAGTCGATGGTTCGAAGTTACCGAAGCGTGACAAGTCGATTAGTAAGTCTGCGCAAGAATCACATACTACAACAACAATATGTTGCTGCATTTCACACTAATTCAGATTGAGTTGTCCCAAAATAACCGGTTGAGATGTTCTGGAGAGCTTTGTTTGTCCTTCGTTGGCTTTTCTCTAACGTTTCTGGAACAATATGAAACATTGGAAAATAAAACAAATTCTCTCAAAACCTCGGAAATTATAACGATTAACAATAAGGCCAGGCAGCAGCCCCGGATAAGGAAGAAAACAATATGTTTAGGGTAAATGTATTACGCAATCGCTTTACATTAATGATCCTTCCCCAAAACGATGTTTATGTTCGTTTCATTTAAGAGTCATTTCGCGAAAAAATTGAACCTATCTAGCTTACAATACGACATGCTAGCTCGTTTTACAAAATAAAAATGTGTTATTAAGTTTGGTTGAAATCGTATTACTTAAACTATTCACACATTACGAATATCACTGATCCTGATTCAAGATGGGCTAAATCAATTGAGGAGGGTGTTTTAAACACAAAACCACAGGGTGCTTTAGATGTCAAACCAGCGAACGTTTGCATCGTTTCCAATATGGCCGCCCGCCGCTGCGCAGCGTCGACCTCGTTCTAGCGTCCGCGCGGGCGAGTATCGATCCGCCGCGCGAGGAGTACACGGGACGGATGAAATGTTAATGGCACAAGCTGTCAATTCGACGTGGGGTGCACTCGATCTTATTTCGTCGTCACTGCCATGCTGGGCGGCATTCCGAAGGCGCGAGCGACGACCTACCTTGTTTGCGTCACTCCCCGTACTAGTATCATTACTATTTGATGTTCGTTTACCTGGTTCTTAGTCTGCACACATGGCGCTGAGTGTCACTTGCAGCACTTGCGCCATGGACGTGAATCTACAGGATTATGTAATGACGACTGAAGTCTGTTCAGTGCTAGGCGTCTAATAACGGGTCACATTGCAGCATAGCACCGACAACGCAACAAAACGGAATCTGTTTTGGATGGTTTCTCCATCTCTTTCCAGATGGTACAAAAAGTCATAATTTCACCAGCTTTTGACCTCCTCTTATCCTTTTTTTAGAATTACATTCTAGGGCCTGTCTCGTGATGTTGGTGGTTTCTTTCCGGAGGCTGTGTCCTGATGTTGTGTTGGTCTGTCCTACTCGTTAGCTCTACTCATAATGTTGTCTTGTCGTTTTACATTTGCGAATGTATCTGAGACATATATGTTGATGGTGTATGACTGTTGTCGTCTTATGTTGTTGTCTTCTGTTGTTGTTTTTTGTTGTCGTCTTCTGTTGTTGTCTTCTGTTGTTGACTTCTGTTGTCGTCTTATGTTGTCGTCTTCTGTTGTTGTTTTCTGTTGTCGTCTTATGTTGTTGTCTTCTGTTGTCGTCTTATGTTGTCGTCTTCTGTTCTCGTCTTCTGTTGTTGTCTTCTGTTGTCATCTTCTGTTGTCGTCTTCTGTTGTCGTCTTCTGTTGTCATCTTCTGTTGTTGTCTTCTGTTGTCGTCTTATGTTGTTGTCTTCTGTTGTTGTCTTCTGTTGTCGTCTTATGTTGTTGACTTTTGTTGTTGTCTTATGTCGTCTTATGTTGTTGACTTCTGTTGTTGACTTCTGTTGTCGTCTTCTGTTGTCGTCTTCTGTTGTCGTCTTCTGTTGTTGTCTTCTGTTGTTGTCTTCTGTTGTTGTCTTCTGTTGTTGTCTTCTGTTGTTGTCTTCTGTTGTTGTCTTCTGTTGTTGTCTTCTGTTGTTGTCTTCTGTTGTTGTCTTCTGTTGTTGTCTTCTGTTGTTGTCTTCTGTTGTTGTCTTCTGTTGTTGTCTTCTGTTGTTGTCTTCTGTTGTTGTCTTCTGTTGTTGTCTTCTGTTGTTGTCTTCTGTTGTTGTCTTCTGTTGTTGTCTTCTGTTGTTGTCTTCTGTTGTTGTCTTCTGTTGTTGTCTTCTGTTGTTGTCTTCTGTTGTTGTCTTCTGTTGTTGTCTTCTGTTGTTGTCTTCTGTTGTTGTCTTCTGTTGTTGTCTTCTGTTGTCGTCTTCTGTTGCTGTCTTCTGTTGTTGTCTTCTGTTGCTGTCTTCTGTTGTTGTCTTCTGTTGCTGTCTTCTGTTGTCGTCTTCTGTTGTTGTCTTCTGCTGTTGTCTTCTGTTGTTGTCTTCTGTTGTCATCTTCTGTTGTCTTCTTCTGTCGCTGTCTTCTGTTGTCGTGTGTTGTAAGTACGTATAGTCGACGTTTCAGTTAAATTACAGCAAGCTGGATGCTTGGATGCAAATATTGACTTCGCGCCATACAATGCGACTGACGAATTCGACCAACGCAATCAACTTATTGAATGAATCGGTGTTGACCGAAGCGTCGGTCCACACTCAACTGGACGTAGATAACGCAGGCTGCTAACCTCGTTACACAGCTCGACGCCGTCGTCAGCAACACACGTATGAGATTAGCCGTACACAACGACAATAGCCTAAGTGGTCATGTAATAACATTTTATCGATCACAGGCGCGTTCGCTCTCATGGAATATTGTCAATGTTATCATACACAGCACAGAAATACCCAGCACATGCGCATGGTGTTTAGTGTGGGGGTGAACGAGCATGCACGCGCGCGTGCGTGCGTGTGCGTGCGTGTGTGTGTGCATGTGCGTGCGTATTTGTGTGTGTATGCGTTTGTATTCCACTACCAGGGTTATACTTGCTACAATTTTAAACGAGTAATTATACAGTACAATTCCCATACACCCCTCCCGCCCGTCCATCCTTCATCCAATGATACGTCTGTAGTGGAACGCTTCAGTTGATGTCCTTTGTTTGTTGTCCGCCGCCGCCGTTGTTTCAATGTCCTGACGGTCCACTCTGCATGGTGTCCGTCCACAATGTCCTGACGGTCCACTTTGCCATGGTGTCCGTCCAAAATGTCCTGATGGTCCACTCTGCCATGGTGTCCGTCCAAAATGTCCTGATGGTCCACTCTGCCATGGTGTCCGTCCAAAATGTCCTGACGGTCCATTCTGCCATGGTGTCCGTCCAAAATGTCCTGATGGTCCACTCTGCCATGGTGTCCGTCCAAAATGTCCTGTATGATACAACACATCACCGCTCATCTTTGTATTAGTTCTAAATACTGTGTACTGTACTGTACGCTACTATATTGCAATATGGTGTAATGTGATGTAGTATTGCATGGCATAGTATGGTATAATACAATACAATTGAGCGTAGCAGAATAAAGCACAATACAGTGTAATCAATTGAAATATAACATTGTGAAATAGTGTTTATTGTGAAATTTGAAACGACACGTAAAACAAGTAATACATTTATTGTTAAACAACACATTTTACCAACTTCTTATGTAATAAAAATGTATAAGACGCGTGACGGTTACATCTTCTATATTGACTTTTCGATAAATAAATGACAGATAATTTAGCCAAGGTGTATCAGCAACTCAATCGTAAGAACAAACTATTAGCAATTCTGATGTTCAGACAATTCTAAAAACAACAGTGCGCACAATATTACATGGTTTTAAGAATTTATATATGGAAAATAAATACTATATGTAGCCTAATTTTAGGTAGGCGAATTTAGTGCCCGTTGATGGCTTCTACAAATAAAGATGTTACTAATGCGTTTGTGAATTGTTGTTGTTGTTCGGTTTTCATTGAACTACTTTCGTTATCTCGCCCAGTGTAGCAACCTCTGGAGACTTGAACTACTTTCGTTATCTCGCCCAGTGTAGCAACCTCTGGAGACTTGAACGCAATCAATTTAAAGTCTTCCCCAAACCTACGCACAGTTACGTGTAAAGCTTCACAGACGCACACAATCTGTTACAGTGTGTTTGCCTCGAAAGGGTATGCATACGACATATGGGATAAATAATGTCATAACAGTCGCTATTGTTTTTCTGACCAGACAGTGAAAACTGGCAAGGAAATGTGGCTTATTTTGTTTACGGAGGACCTGACGCCCCTACGTCCACGCGTGCTATTTGTGAGACTGTTACTTCCGCATTTGTTACCCTGCGATATCGTTTACGGTAAACCAGTCTTAGAAAACGCTACATCCCGACAAGAAACAATAAATACAAATGCACATATCATATCTGGGGCCAGCAAATAAACGCCGGCTCTCGGAGCAGCAGACACAGCAACACCTCGTCGTTACAGCAACACAGCCTCGGGGCGGCTCGGCTGAGGTACGCCACCGTCGCTCTACATAATACGACCGTCGATTTATTGGCACGAGACATAGGTTTATACCTCGGCGCAAAAAGAGCGGATTATCTGTGAGCGCAGTCGGGCGAGACAAACTGTTTTGTCGCGGAAAATAATAGGCACTGCAGCAATTTGCATCGTCGGTCGGCAAAAGATGTAGTACGCCTGTCTATAAATATATGCGCGTCGCTTCTTTATTGTGCTTGACATTGACGGAGTGATGCGCGGGACGTGAGGCCGCTGGCTACTTGCCTGCCGTATGAGAGCGCCTTGTCGCCGACAGCCGATCCGCGGTTCTCGCGACCCGCAGCCGTGGCACCAGTGTTTACGTTTGATTAACTACGATGTTTAGCTCTCTTAACGATACTGCGTATTGCATTACATCATGAATTGTGTTAAATGTGTAATTATTAAATGCTTTGTCTTTCACTAACTGCATAGAAAGAGTTCCGCATAATATAATTATTTCCAAAGAAAGTGTTTTCCGTCATATTATTTGCGAGAAATTCCTTAAATAATACCCGTTCTGCTAAATATTAACGACACATTTAAGTGTTTGTGCAGCATAAACGCTTTATTCAATTCAGTAGACGGGTTGGCGTGGACCCAGCTGCTGTATGTTGCGATGACTTTATCACAAAGACACAACTAGCCCTCAATATGCTACAGGCCGTTGCCTTAATAATGACGTGTGTTTTGTTGCGTGGACAAATGTTTATATAAACACAACAATTGGTGTTGTTTGTTGCTAGAAGACACAGTTGTCGCTTGTAGCGATGTCATTAGTGTATATTATATCACAACAACGACAAGCAGTATTAGTAGTTGGGATGCACTGTTGTTGCCAGTAGAGATGCAACTAGAAGCTGTGTTGTATACAGAAGACGTGCATGCGTGCGTGCGTACGTGCGTGTGTACGTGCGTGTGTATTATGACAGTTTCATTGCGTAGTCGTCGCGTGTAGAGCTGAAGCTGAAGGCGCCTTATTTAAGTAGACGGTTATTTAAGTAAATGGTTATTTAAGTAGACGGTTATTTAAGTAAATGGTTATTTAAGTAAACGGTTATTTAAGTAAACGGTTATTTAAGTAAACGGTTATTTAAGTAGACGGTTGTTTAAGTAGACGGTTGTTTAAGTAGACGGTTGTTTAAGTAGACGGTTGTTTAAGTAGACGGTTGTTTAAGTAGACGGCTGCTTAAGTAGACGGTTGTTTAAGTAGAGGGTTGTTTAAGTAGATGGTTGTTTAAGTAGATGGTTGTTTAAGTAGATGGTTGTTTAAGTAGATTGTTATTTAAGTAGATGGTTCTTCCGTTGATTGTCGTCATGTAAGCGTGATTTGTTGTCAGGAGACGCTGTCGTGAACTAATACAACGATATGTGTTGCTTACATATGCAAGATGTTAAGGGCGTCATCGTCGCTTGTAGTTCGACAGTTACAGTCGTACTTTTAGGTGATTGTTGTCGTTTGTAGAACTACAAATATAGGCGTTGTTATTAGATAGAAGGTGTTATCATTGTTTATAGTCACACAGCTGCAAGCGTAGTTCGTTTCTTCAGCGCGCAACCATTGCTTGTAGCAATACGGTGGAGAAGACCGGTAGTCGCTAGACGTCGCTGTTGTCGCTTGTAGCCGTGTCAGTGTTGTCAGTGTTGTAGCTGTTGCAGCTTGACGAGCGAGTGCTGCTACTCCATTTGCTTCTCGGCTGAAGTCCCCCGGACGTCGACTCACACGACCGTCGTTTCCGCCCGCCAACCATTCCGTTGTCTATGGCTTCCCAGGTCGAACTTCCGCAGCAGTATCCGAGTCTGTTCCGCCTCTTCACGAAGGAGTCGCTGACGAAGATCGAGCGACGCATTGCGGAGGAGGCGGCGGCGAAGGAGGCGGCGAAGGCGCTGCAGGAGGAGACCGGCGAGCAGCCCCACGAAGAGAGCAACGATGAGCAGCGACAGCCAGACCCGGCCCTCGAGCAGGGCAAGCCGCTGCCGACCAAGCTCGGCGAGTTCCCGCCCGAGCTTTTCGGCAAACCCATTGAGGACATCGACGAGTTCTACGACGATAAAATGGTGCGTATGATAAACATATATACTTGCATGTATACATGCATGCATGCTTACATACGTACATACATACATGCGTACATACATACATACATACATACATACATACATACATACATACATACATACGTACATACGTACATACGTACATACGTGCATACATACATACGTACATACGTATATACATACATATATACATACATACATACGTGCATACGTACACACGTACGTACGTACATACATACATACATACATACATACATACATACATATATACAATTGCATACATACATGTAATTGCATATATACATACATACGTACGTACGTACATATATACGTACGTACGTACGTACATACATACATACATTGTACGTACTTGGCGTAGTATACGTCCATGACGTGTTGTATGTACATAATGTCCTGTGTATTGTATGTACATAATGTCCTGTGTGTTGTATGTACATAATGTCCTGTGTATTGTATGTACATAATGTCCTGTGTGTTGTATGTACATAATGTCCTGTGTGTTGTATGTACATAATGTCCTGTGTGTTGTATGTACATAATGTCTTGTGTGGTGTATGTACATAATGTCCTGTGTGTTGTATGTACATAATGTCCTGTGTGTTGTATGTACATAATGTATTGTGTGTTGTATGTACATAATGTTCTGTGTGTTTTATGTACATAATGTCATGTGTGTTGTATGTACACAATGCCCTGTGTTGTATGTACATAATGTCCTGTGTGTTGTATGTACATAATGTCCTATGTGTTGTATGTACATAATGTCCTATGTGTTGTGTATGCATAATGTCTTGTGTGTTGTATGTACATAATGTCCTGTGTGTTGTATGTACATAATGTCCTGTGTTGTATGTACATAATGTCCTGTGTGTTGTATGTACATAATGTCATGTGTGTTGTATGTACATAATGTCCTGTGTGTTGTAGACGTTTGTTGTGGTTGCGAGGGACAAGGCTATCTACCGCTTCAGCGCTACCAGTGGATTCTTCCTTCTCAGCCCCTTCAATCCCATCAGACGCGGCGCCATCTATGTTCTTACCCATCCATATCCTTTCATGTGTCATCCGCATCGTTTATCTGACGCAACATAAGACCAAACGAAAACTATGTTATGTTATGTTTTAGAAGAGAAAACTAAAACTAATTTAGATTGATCACAATAAAACAAATGTACATTCAGAAGGGCGTATAAATATAACGCAAAAAAGAAATATTTGAGTTAACATGGATACAGTTATGTATTAGGATGATGCTACAAAAAAATACACTGATGTTTCACCAACTGTCTATAACCGGTATGAATAATTGTATAAAACGCCTCTATCGATTGGAAATATTCTAACTCATTATTGCGGAAATGTCAAAAGTATAAGGCTTGATCGTATTTGTCGTGACGTCAGCAGCCGTGTCTATTCATACCGACAGCCCAAATATATTTTAATAAGACACTATTTTTATATACAATTTGACCGTTATTTGTTCGACTTTAATATATACAGTTTATGCTATATATCATGGTTCTACAAGATCAGATGCCAACTAAAAGCCTAACTCAAAACGCCAAAGGTGAAAATAAAATCTGAAGGAATTGTTAGCAACCTTTCACTATATTCATGTTTCGTGACGACTATGTACGTCGATTCCTTGACGATTCCTACCATCTTCATGATGTTTGTTATGATCGTCATTCTCGTCAACTGCGTGTTCATGGCATCCAACCAGGATGTGCCTCATTCCGAGTGAGTACCTTCTGTGCATGCAGCACATATCGCAATGTAGCCGTTATTCCTATAAACCTGTTTCTTGTTATACGATTTTCGTAAATCATACTGCTCCATCGATTGCAATTTTGTTTATTCCGTCGACCATTCTCAGAAATAATATTAACTGTTCCTCTTTTTCTATCTGTTGTCGCGTTCAGAGCAATTACATTTGCGCAAGATGCGCACAACGAACATGACACGATACTGCTGTTGTGTTTTCAGGCTGATTTTCACAATTATTTATACGATGGAAGGCACCACGAAAATGTTGTCACGTGGCTTTATTTTACATTCCTACTCCTATCTGCGAGATGCGTGGAACTGGCTCGACTTTGTCGTTGTGGTGCTAGCGTAAGTATCATGTGTCGTTGTAGTGCTAGCGTAAGTATCATGTGTCGTTGTAGTGCTAGCGTAAGTATCATGTGTCGTTGTAGTGCTAGCGTAAGTATCATGTGTCGTTGTGGTGCTAGCGTAAGTATCATGTGTCGTTGTGGTGCTAGCGTAAGTATCATGTGTCGTTGTGGTGCTAGCGTAAGTATCATGTGTGGTTTCTATTAAAACAACAGACGGACTGAATTAATACTATATTGGGACATTCTCAAAACATAAACGTATGCCAAATACGAAATCGATGTCAGTTAACCTCAACCCCTTCTATCCGACATGAAGCCTTAAACCCATATATCCTACATGAAACCCTAAAGCTTTCTATCCTACATGAAACCCTAAAGCTTTCTATCCGACATGAAACCTCTAACCCCTCTATCATAAATGAAACCTTAAAGCTCTCTATCCTACATGGAACATTAAAGCTCCCTATACTATGTGGAGTATTACACCCCTCTATCCTACATGAAACCTTAAAGTTCCATATTATAATAATAATAAAGTTTATTTCAACAACATCAACAAGAAACATACAAACACAAATGAATTTTAAACATCAATAGTACAAGTTCAAAAAGGGCAAGAAGAAGCGTGAATCTTATGTTGCTTGCCCTGTAGCTTATAAGTGACACTAAATAATACAATTAATAATTATACATTATACATGAAGCATTAAAGATCTCTATCATACATGGAACCTTAGACCCTCTATATTACTTGACATTTTGAATTACATCGGCTTGTGGATACCCGTGACAATTTCCTCGTCTTTCATAATGTAGCCACCACATACATGCTAACATGACTGTAGCCACCACGTACATGCTAACATGACTGTAGCCACCACGTACATGCAGGCTTACATATACTGACATGATTGTATCCACAAAATACAAGCATACTAACATGATTGTAGCCACCACATACATGCATGCATACACACACTAACATGGCTGTAGCAAACACATACATGCAGGCATACGCACAATAACATGATTGTAGCCAACACACACACGCAGGCATACACACATTAACATGCTTGTAGCCAACACACATATACAGGCGTACACACAATAACATGATTGTAGCCAACACACACATACAGGCATACACACATTAACATGCTTGTAGCCAACACACAAATGCAGGCATACCCTTACAATAATTACAATACAATAACGAGATTGCAGCTAACGCACACATCCAGGCATACACACACTAACTAACATGATTGTAGCCAACACACACACACACACACACACACACACACACACACACACACACACACACACACACACACACACACACACACACACACACACACACACATGCAGGCATACACAAACGAACATTATTGTAGTCAACACGCACATGTATGCATACGTACACTGACATGATTGTAGCCAATACACACATGCAGGCATAAACACACTAACATGACTGTAGAAGAATGTGTTTTGGTTCAGCATCCTTATGAACTGGGATGGGAAACTAAGCGATTATTTGTTTGAGACAATTCATCGATGTACGTTGCTAAACGTGACAGCTGCTGCGCCCTCTCTGTTATCCCATCTTTTATGCTCTTGACTACGCGATGCCTCCCCTTGACTACGTGATGCCTCCCCTTGACTACGTGATGCCTCCCCTTGATTACGTGATGCCTTCCCTTGACTACGTGATGCCTCCCCTTGACTACGTGATGCCTCCCCTTGACTACGCGATGCCTTCCCTTGACTACGTGATGCCTCCCCTTGACTACGTGATGCCTCCCCTTGACTACGTGATGCCTCCCCTTGACTACGCGATGCCTCCCCTTGACAACGTGATGCCCTCTTGACTACCACTATATTCACTTCCTTCACAAAATCCTTTTCACTGCAGCTGTGCCTAGTGTAATCACTGCATCCTAACTGTGTGGTACTCACAATATTGGACATCACATCACATAATATTGTCGCGTATCCACAGCAAATGTCGCAATTAGAAATAGTCAACTCTCGATCGTTCCTTGGGTGCATCTTTCGTGGATTAATAACGGCGACTGTACGTGTTAGTGTCATCCTTTTGAGCAAACGTTTATGTTCGTCTTGTTGCAGATATATCACAATGTTCGTCGAGCTAGGGAATCTGGCCGCTTTGAGAACGTTTAGGGTTTTGCGCGCTCTCAAAACAGTTGCTGTAGTCCCGGGTAAGTTGCTGTAGTCCCGGGTAAGTTGCTGTAGTCCCGGGTAAGTTGCTGTAGTCCCGGGTAAGTTGCTGTAGTCCCGGGTAAGTTGCTGTAGTCTCGGGTAAGTTGCTGTAGTCCCGGGTAAGTTGATGTAATCCCGGGTAAGTTGCTGTAGTCTCGGGTAAGTTGATGTAATCCCGGGTAAGTTGATGTAATCCCGGGTAAGTGGTGAACCTTCTCATTGTCTACGATAACCGGCGACTACAACGGTTGGCTGTCCAAACTTATTTAAGAACTTGGTATAATTCAAAACACAATAAAACATAATAATCAAAATATCAGTATGTCTTCATTTGGCTTCTAATTCCTGTCTAGAAGACCATAGGAGTTGATAGTCTATAAATGTGCGACAATCTCCTCCAAACCCTCAAAATCACTATTAGAATCACTAGTCGGATCACTTGTCCGATTCAACTATTGCTGCACCCTCGTCCTGATGGTGTCCTGTCATCCTATCAGCTGCCCCTATCAGCTGCCTCTATGGTTGTAGCAACAGGACGAATAGTCAGGGACAACTTATCCTTCATCAGGTCTGGTCGACGTCGTTGTGGTCCGGCTGTTATACATTTACTTCTGCCTGGCGATTCACATTTTTTACTTTCTACTGGAAATATTAGATATAACAATAACATCTACACTCGCAAATTAAATGTGCATTGCTATTTGTACAAAGAAACCGAACTAGAGGTAAATATTGCAAACTAGAACTACATTTCACTTCAATAATAAGCAGTCCAACCGCGATTATTCCTGTTCGTATGTATTAGGCTTGAAAACCATCGTCGGTGCCTTAATGGAAGCAGTGAGACGTCTGCGCGACGTCGGCATTCTCACTGTCTTCATACTGTCTATATTCGCCTTGACCGGACTGCAAATCTACCAAGGCACGCTCAAACAGAAGTGTGTGCACGACCCACCACCTGGTGTCAATATGACGCTCGAGGAACTCGGCGAATACCGGAAGAACGAAAGTAGGTCTACGCGGGTTCCACGTGTACGCGTCCGCTGCGTGCAATTTCTCTGGTGCAGTGCCCGTGTCGCATTGTAAATAGACCCACGTAAAATGTTGCCGTGGTACATTTTCCGAAGTGAGATTTGGACCGGGATATCGTTTTCGGTCATAGCAAATGGACCCCGGATGAGGGAGCGCCTTCAAATATATGGCATTATTAATATCATTTATTTAATGTGATAGTAAATTTATAAGACATTAGGGGACCTTTATGTAATTACATGGGGTTAATATGAAATTAAGTTTAATAATATGCATACATATAAAGCAACGGCATTGCGGGGCATTATTTGTATGATCCTTCAGGCATACACTGATACATTGACTGTATGATCCTTCATGCATACACTGATACATTGACTGTATGACCCTTCATGCATACACATAATACATTGACTGTATGATCCTTCATGCATACACTGATACATTGACTGTATGATCCTTCATGCATACACTGATACATTGACTGTATGATCATTCATGCATTCAATGATACATTGACTGTATGATCCTTCATGCATACACTTATACATTGAGTGTATGATCATTCATGCATACACTGATACATTGAGTGTATGATCCTTCATGCATACATTGATACACTGACTGTATGATCCTTCATGCATATACTGATAGATACATTGACTGTATGATCCTTCATGCATACACTGATACATTGACTGTATGATCCTTCATGCATATACTGATATATTGACTGTATGATCATTCATGCATACACTGATACATTGACTGTATGATCCTTCATGCATACATTGATACATTGACTGTATGATCCTTCATGCATACACTGATGCACTGACTGAATGATCCTTCATGCATGTACTGATACATTGACTGTATGATCCTTCATGCATACACTGATACATTGACTGTATGATCCTTCATGCATATACTGATACATTTACTGTATGATCATTCATGCATACACTGATACATTGACTGTATGATCCTTCATGCATACATTGATACATTGACTGTATGATCCTTCATGCATACACTGATACACTGACTGAATGATCCTTCATGCATATACTGATACATTGACTGTATGATCCTTCATGCATACAATGATACATTGACTGTACACTTGTGTTTCATACTTTATTACATCACACATCAAATTGTGATCTTTTCAAAATTATATATCTTGAATATAGAAATGGATTTCTTTGTTACGATGAAAATCAACTGGGTCTATTTCTCATGAGGGGTGTAAATTTTACACATTGGCGTCACAGTCTCATATCACAGTCATCCGTCACAGTCTCATATCGGCCAAACATCTTCTTACATTTGTACCATAATCTTTACTATATGCCTGACTTCACCCATTAAAGCTATGCTGAGTGCCACCTAGTCGAATAAACGCAGCATTAAATTACATGTACAAGCATAATGTTTAAGACCTAACTAGGTGATAGCGTGGTGTCTTGTGTTTGGTTTTTCAACATTACTGTCAATGTAACTGTAATGAATTTAATCAGTCGTGATATCATTCTTCTTTATCAACTACATACGGTCCGTGTTTGTTTACAGCTAATTGGTATTTCCTAAACGATGTTCCGAGATTGTGCGGTATGTCGGACGACGCAGGGTACGTGTATAGCTATTCCAAGCGAAGCATCGAAGCAAAAACAATGTTGCGTTCGCTATTAATTTTCAGCACGTTACTAGCAATATGTGTTGGAATTTACTCGAACAGACACTGAAAATGTTTAATTGTTATTTTTGCTGTTTAATCACACCGATATCGCCGAGGGAACATCTGTCGTGCGCTTCTGCGTCTATTTCATCGCATGTTACTCAGACATTCTCAGTAATGCTTGTTGTTTGTAATATATCGAACGAAACAAATCAACTCATCACATGAGTTTAATGCATTCGTTCAGTCGTGCACCAGTGACGTCACAATCTAATGTTTTGCCCCCTACAGGCAGTGTCCGCCAAACCACACGTGTTTCGCTGTCGGCGAGAACCCGAACTACGACTACACAAGCTTCGATAACTTCGCTTGGGCATTCCTCTGTTCCTTCCGTCTCATGACCCAGGACTATTGGGAAAATCTCTATCAAATCGTGAGTGACCAAAGTACACTGCCAATGCACGCTCCATCCGCTAATGAAGACACTGCAGTCCGATGAAATGAGAAATAAATTTTACCCATTTGTGTTTAAGAAAGAGTGCTCTTCCATCCAACATCTTTCATCTGAAATGGGTGAGTCAGGTGACTCTTCCATCCTAATTGCGTGAGTCAATTGTCTCTTCCATCCAAAGTGCGTGAGTCAAGTGTCCTTTCCACCCTAAGACTGTGAGTCTACTGACTCGTCCACCCTTAGACTGTGAGTCTGCTGACTCTTCCACCCTAAGCCTGAGTCTGCTGATTGTTCCACCTTAAGAATATGAGTCGCTGACTCTTTCAACCTAAGACTGTGAGTCGGCTTACTCTTTCAACCTAAGACTGTGAGTCTGCTGAACCTTCCATTCTAAGTGTATGAGTTAACCGACTCTTCCATCTAAATGTGTGAATCAGTTGGCTCTTCCATCCTAGGGATGTCAGTCTGCTGATTCTTCCAACCTAATATGTGAGCTCACTGGCTGTTTCACATGGCGGGCATGAGTCAGGTGACGTCAATCCTGGCCACCTTGTTGTTTCACACGGCGGGCATGAGTCAGGTGACGTCAATCCTGGCCACCTTGCTGTTTCACATGGCGAGCATGAGTCAGGTGACGTCAACCCTGACCACCTTGTTGTTTCACATGGCGGGCATGAGTCAGGTGACGTCAACCCTGGCCACCTTGTTGTTTCACATGGCGGGCATGAGTCAGGTGACGTCAACCCTGGCCACCTTGTTGTTTCACATGGCGGGCATGAGTCAGGTGACGTCAA
>SDWI01000747.1:0-15119 GCA_009193005.1 Lamellibrachia luymesi | reverse complement strand
ATATATATATATATATATTATATATACATATATATATATATATATATTTATATATCACTAGATGTATTATTTAATAAGAAGCATACATCTACCTATCGGCACACAATACCTAACCTTTCGCAACCGTGATTTCCACACAAACATGTCGGCCGTACGGTGCCGTCCACTCCGGTACATGTCGGCCGTACGGTGCCGTCCACTCCGGAACATGCCGGCCGTACGGTGTCGTCCACTCCGGTACATGCCGGCCATTCAGCGCACACATTGCATCTGTTGCGGCAAGTTTCTATTGCACAGATATGTCGCCAGTGAAGACGCCGTTGCCTTTCCGCGAGGCTCCGGCGCCAACAAACTATAGTGACCGGCGTCTTCTGTCGATGCCTCGAATCACATCGGCCGGCAAACGACAGAAGACGACGTATATGCAAGGACATTTCGCCTACTAGGCGTAACGTCGGGGTAACGTCGGGGTAACGTCGGCGTAACGTCGGCGTAACGTCGGGGTAACGGCAGTCGGCGTCTGTCCACTGCGCGTGTTTGTCAAACTGCTCCCTCTGGGCCGGCGACCATTTGGTTTTCGTCAAAAACAAGTCCCAAATGATTCGCTTCAGGACAAAACAACACGAACCATGTTCCTCCACAAGGACACGCACACTCGTAGTCCATGAGTTATTTGGTAAATCAGGCAAAGAACGCGCGTCGCCCGCTCAGTCCGAGATGACTTTCTCTCTTCCGCGTCCCAAGCTGTCTCGCAGCGACTGTGGTTTCTGGTGTGTCCATGCTCTGACTGCACGTGCTCTACATACTCTCTCTGTTTCACTTTCCTACAGGCCACGTTTAAGGGCTGGATTGACATTATGTATGACGCTATAGATAGCAGGGAGGTAAGACGTGCACTACTGTTCGCGCATGCTCGTCGTGTAGTCCCATTGTATTCCCATAGGCGGCGTAGTTTAAATGCGCACACGCTGTACACTTAACTATGTCATGGAACCTTGCATAATATTATATTAAATGTTGTGTTTTTATGTTGCATGATTAGTATGTAAGTATATGCAATGCATCTGGATTTTTATTCGTGGTAACTATTTGTTTTACACAGTACATGTGTTACCCAGCATACAATGCGCCCACTTCATCGTTTATTATTATTCCTTCAGTTTCTTGCAAAAGTCCGATGTTTGTGTTGGTATTTGTTTGTAATCAACTACTATTCCAACGAAATATATAGGTTATACATGCACACATTGTAGATACTGACTGGGGAGCTAACTAGATTAATTTAACATTAAAAAATATTAGCATAGTATAGTGTACTTAGGACAGTACAGGGTTTATGGTTAATTAATACAGCAATGACCCGTGTATTTCTGTACACGAGAACATAGATGAAGAATATAAAATGGGAGCTACTAATCCATGTACAACCATCAAAGAAAGGGACTTGGGAATAGCAGTTAACCCGACATCAAAGTGTCAGAACGATGTGTGATTGCGGCGGCTTCAAAAGCAAACAAAACCGTCAGATGTCAGAGTCAATCTGAATAAGCCAATCCGTCGATAAGCAAATGGCTTCCTTGTCCACTCGGCATCTGGAGATTATTGTTTGGATGACAACTGGAGAACAGGTTCAACAAGTTGGTAGATAATAACGTAATCAAGATTATCTTTTAAATGCACTATTCAAGTTTATTCACCCAACTTCTTCAGGAACTAATTTCGGAAGTAAACCTGAATAGTTGTGTTAAAAGAAAATCTTGACTAAAACAAATTGTATGACAATCTTGTTAAATCTAGTTAAACAGAAACACTGTTTAGTTCACAGGTCTTTGATCACTATTTTTTGAAGAATAGTACACAATTCACAATAAACAACATTTCACACTTCACAAAAAATAAAACCCCGTTTCACAATTCACCAGTTTCTTTAGTCATTTGTCTGACTCATTCGTCGTGTCGATCACAATTATAACAATGGCTACACAAGTATACTATTACTACAATGGTGTCACGTTTATACTGAAATGCGCTTAAATAGTTGCATGACTGGGTGAATTTCTCACAATTTGGTTATGTTACACAATGTTTGTTTACTATTTGAATACTCTATCACGGCACCTCAATAATGGTAATTACTAAACAAGCAACAGTCATAAAGTCGAAGAAATTGCTTCCCGTAGATAAGCTTATAGTACGCCCAGGTATATACATTGTGTACACGCTTTCCTATTGTATTTTAGTTTAGCGCCGAGTTCTCTTAGTCCGCATTTCTTTTGTGAAGACATTATATTCCAGCGCTTTACTTTCTCATTCAGTCTCATAAAGAAAGCATTTTTCCGTAAGGTAATTATTGCTATTGACCTTAGTTTCAGCCAACTGTACGCATACCCCTAGAACACCTTTCGTATGCCCCCCGGGGTATGCGTACGCCAGGTTGGTAACCCCTCGTATAAAACATAGCCCTTTTTAGCTACATTGGTAGGCTTAAAAATACAAACCACATATACGATTGGCGGTAGTAGAGATGATGGCTTCGTCTATTCCGTTGTCCTGTGCCCGAACACACACGACATATCGCTGTCACTTGTCTCCATTACATGTGGTCCGTGTCCCGCAGGTGGACCAGCAGCCGAGCAAGGACGAGCGGGTCTACATGTACTTGTACTTCGTCTTCTTCATTGTCTTCGGGGCTTTCTTCACGCTCAATCTCTTTATCGGTGTCATCATCGACAACTTCAATATGCAAAAGAAAAAGATAAGTGTAGTAGTACCAGTTGTAGTAGTAGTAGTAGTAGTAGTAGTAGTAGTAGTAGTAGTAGTAGTAGTAGTAGTAGTAGTAGTAGTAGATCGGGTACATATGCCGATATAAGTAATTGTAACAAATGCATTGTTCAGAACTGATTATATATGCTCGTTCTAGTGATGTTAGACAAGCTTTTATGATAATATACGTCTGACCACGTAATAATCTACCTGTACGTTCGTAGAACTGAAGCAGTACCGGACGTGTTACTGCAAAATAGTTAGTCGTAGTTAAAATTAGTTACGGTCCTGATGTACATGTCTATTTTGTATTGATCTGACGTAGAATATATTAATGTCCGATAACGTTTATATGGGTGTCTAACAAGCGGGAATGACGTCATTACGCAGGTGGTTCTCTCGAGATGTTCATGACGGAAGACCAGAAGAAATACTACAACGCCATGAAGAAACTAGGTTCAAAGGAGCCGCAGAAACCGATACCAAAACCACGGGTAAAGAAAGCTTAGTCCACACATTCATGTATGTCTGCCGAGATGTCTGCAATCTGTTTGGTGTTTATTCAGTTTATTATGTCGAGCCTACTACCAGTTTACGACCACCTTTGGCTGACGGCGATTGTTACCGACTATACGTATATTGCTCGACACCAGACCTGCGATCCAGCCAATGTCTGCATATCTAAGTAGCCATGACGTTGTGGTAACATATTCACGAAATTGCCGCACAAGGCACCAACTGTGGCCACTAGATCACGACTTTTAGTGATCGACTCGAAACATCATACGATGTTAAGCGTATATGAGACAAGGGTTATTCAATCTTAAACCAAATAGAACATGTTGTAAACTTTGTGCTGATGTGGTATGAAGAACCGGCGTCTTACGACAAGTTGTAATAGCAGACATGTGAGTCGGCTGTCATTTATATAACACAAGCAAAGTCCTCCCCATCGCTAACTAACCTAGCTGCTGAAGACAATATCCACGGAAGGCCTACATTCGTTCAATCCATTGGATTATGACTCAAGCAACCAACCTTGTTTCTATTAATTCTTAGAAGATTCCACAGTTTGTCTCGTTAGAGAATTAATCACACAGAGAAACAAACATTACACTGGCAGTCGGTTATCCCTACGGCTACATGACATGCTATCCTTCCACCCCCCCTTTCTAACTGTCTATTGCATTATACACCAATATACACGTTACTATCCATATATATCAACGGTCACACCTTCAAGACTGACCACAGGAGATGGTCAGCTAGGCACAGGCCCTTCGTGTCTACTTTCGTATAGTTGTAACTATTACTTACCATCCAGGACTATCAACACGTTTGAATGTGTCCCTGTTTATGACTACAATATAAATCAGATATGTGGATTATTATAATTAAATGAAATTACTTTACACTGTTTCAATAACACAAACGTGTTAGAATATTATTGCGATGCCTATATACTACAAAGTATGGAGTACCGGTGGCTGGCTTGGGGCTTATTTTTTGTATTACCTTTTACATTATATGCAGTGCCACGCATCGACAACATGTCTGCGTTGTACAGAAATACGTGTCAGCACATCAACATATCTAAGGTGCCCGTGTATATGTTGTTTAACAAATAAGTAACATATTTCTTCTTGCGTTACAATGATCAACGACTACATGCGTTAATAACGTGTTAATCAAGAGGCCACTGTTTCCAGGTGCCACCGATACTGCCCGTTTATTTCTTTTGCAACTCGAGTTTCAGCCGTCTCTTTCGCTTCGTTTTTTTCTCGTTCAGTTGCCGCCTGTCTGCTGCATTCGCTTCTTGATTGTCTTATTTATAAAATATTAATCTGAACGTTTCTTGCTCGTCTTGCAGTTCAAATGCCAGTTGTTCTTCTTCCAACTAACCACAAACCAGAAGTTTGACATCGCCATCATGACGGTAATCATGTTGAACATGATCGCAATGGCGCTTGAGCATTACGACCAGTCGGAAGAATTCAAGTCTGCGTTGAGCTTCGTCAACACTGTCTTCATAGTCATCTTCACGCTAGAATGTATCATGAAACTGATTGGTCTGAGATGGTACTACTTCAAGCAGCCATGGAACGTGTTCGACTTTGTCGTTGTAATCTTCTCTATATTCGGTAAGTGGATCTTCTCACCGGTCCAAACATCAATTATTGTCCTCTGCTAACCTTAACAAACCGAACCCAGTCCGAGAGAGGCACTGTGTGTGTGTGTGTGTGTGTGTGTGTGTGTGTGTGTGTGTGTGTGTGTGTGTGTGTGTGTGTGTGTGTGTGCGCGCGTGTGTGTGTACGCGCGTGCGTGCGTGTGTCAAATACATTAATGTGTCAAATACATTATGTTGCTCTTCATTTATGTTAGAAAATAACACTGATCTGTATTGTATTGTATTGTATTGTATTGTATTGTATTGTAATGTATTGTATTGTATTGTATTGTATTGTATTGGTGTTTCAACTCTAAGCAATGTAACTTACAATTTGTTCCTGGGTAAAAGTACATAACGTGAATGTTAAAGTACAAGTACTGTCTATAGTGCTGTGTTCTAATGTGAATGTTAAAGTACAAGTACTGTCTCTAGTGCCGTGTTCTAATGTGAATGTTAAAGTACAAGTGCTGTCTCTAGTGCCGTGTTCTAATGTGAATGTTAAAGTACAAGTGCTGTCTCTAGTGCCGTGTTCTAATGTGAATGTTAAAGTACAAGTGCTGTCTCTAGTGCCGTGTTCTAATGTGAATGTTAAAGTACAAGTGCTGTCTCTAGTGCCGTGTTCTAATGTGAATGTTAAAGTACAAGTGCTGTCTCTAGTGCCGTGTTCTAATGTGAATGTTAAAGTACAAGTGCTGTCTCTAGTGCCGTGTTCTAATGTGAATGTTAAAGTACAAGTGCTGTCTCTAGTGCCGTGTTCTAATGTGAATGTTAAAGTACAAGTGCTGTCTCTAGTGCCGTGTTCTAATGTGAATGTTAAAGTACAAGTGCTGTCTCTAGTGCCGTGTTCTAATGTGAATGTTAAAGTACAAGTGCTGTCTCTAGTGCCGTGTTCTAATGTGAATGTTAAAGTACAAGTGCTGTCTCTAGTGCCGTGTTCTAATGTGAATGTTAAAGTACAAGTGCTGTCTCTAGTGCCGTGTTCTAATGTGAATGTTAAAGTACAAGTGCTGTCTCTAGTGCCGTGTTCTAATGTGAATGTTAAAGTACAAGTGCTGTCTCTAGTGCCGTGTTCTAATGTGAATGTTAAAGTACAAGTGCTGTCTCTAGTGCCGTGTTCTAATGTGAATGTTAAAGTACAAGTGCTGTCTCTAGTGCCGTGTTCTAATGTGAATGTTAAAGTACAAGTGCTGTCTCTAGTGCCGTGTTCTAATGTGAATGTTAAAGTACAAGTACTGTCTCTAGTGCCGTGTTCTAATGTGAATGTTAAAGTATAAGTACTGTCTCTAGTGCCGTGACTGTCTCTAGTGCCGTGTTATAATGCGACGGCCATATTTGTGTCTTCAGGTCTGGGCATGTCTGACATCGTCGAGAATTACTTCGTGTCGCCGACCCTACTACGTGTCGTGCGAGTGTTCCGGGTCGGTCGTGTGCTGCGACTAGTCAAGTCAGCCAAGGGCATCAGAACGCTTCTCTTCTCTCTGGCCGTCTCGCTGCCGGCCCTCTTCAACATCGGCTTGCTTCTCTTCCTCGTCATGTTCATCTTCGCTATATTCGGCATGTCGTTCTTTATGAACGTTAAGCACTTGTACGGCATCGACGACATGTTTAACTTCGAGACTTTCGGACGCAGCATGATCCTGCTCTTCCAAGTGTCGACGTCGGCCGGGTGGGATGGTGTCCTGGCTGGCATCACCAACGTGAAAGACTGCGACCCGAAGAAGGACTGCGGCAGCGCCGGCGCCGGCGTCATGTACCTCATCAGCTACCTCGTCATCAGCTTCCTCGTCATCATCAACATGTACATCGCCGTCATCCTGGAGAACTTCAGTCAGGCGACGGAGGACGTCCAGCAAGGTCTCACGCAGGACGACTTCGACATGTTCTACGAGCTGTGGGAGAAGTACGACGAGCAAGCGACGCAATACATCCCGCTCGAGCGACTGTGTGAGTTCGTCGGCGAGCTGGAAGAACCGCTGCAGATCGAGGAGCCCAACTACTACAAGCTTGTGTCGATGAACATCCCGATCTGCGAGGGCGACCTAATGCACTGTCTCGACATCCTCGACGGTCTCACGAAGAACTTCCTCGGCACGTCGAACGACACAGGCGACATCGGGGAGGTGGGAGGGACAAATAAACGACCCAACTACTTCCCGGCCAGCACGACGCTGCAGCGCCAGCGGGAGATATGTTGCGCCAAGGCGATCCAGAGGGCCTGGAGGAAGTATCGACAGAAGACTGGCCTGACGGACGCTCTTATCGTCACGGACCAGACAGTCATCAAGGTGGAGGACGTCGACGACCCGATCAAGTCGGGCGACGGCGAGACAGGCGCTACGGAGAGCGCAGCCGCCGCTGCCACTGAATCCAACATGGCGGACGACACGAGGACGGTCGAGTTGTACCCGGAGAGTGGTGTCGTAGCGTAGACACGGTCACGTGATGTAGACACGCCACTGTAACTTCATTCGCCGTTGTTGTGGCGCGCGTCAAATCCTGGAGTCGCTGGTGCGATGTCAACGCGGTCACCCGGTGCAGTCACATGATGTAATGTGGTCAGTGTTTGGTGGTCAACGCGTGTGAGCCCGTGAACACGTGATGTGCGTTGCGTGCATGTAAGCCACGCGCCTGTGTTCCCGCACGTACCCACACATCACTAGACGGAAATACTTTCCAGCTCGGACTAGTAACGCCTATAAAAACACATCGTTGTTGGTGATCGTTGACGTTAGGAGGCTAGCAACGAACCGGAAGTTGTTTGATTAGTATCGATAAAGCGGCGTGTCACCGCCAGACTGTTCATCCGGTGACGTCGCCTCGTTGGGCGTGTGAGCCAGACATAGTGTCAACTGGTAGCAGTGCTTGCTGCCACTACATCAGTAACCGTTGAGCACGGATCGTACTATAAATCCGACGTTACAATGTAACGGGCGGCAGGAGATTCGACGAACGAATGCCAGATGTGTTGACGAGACACGCGGAAGCGCCCGTTGGGTGGACGTACCCTTCTGTCGTGACAATGCGTATCTCCTTCTCACCGACATTCCCGCGAGCCAGATCCGTGAACGGGTGAACGTTTATTTTCCAGTGTAATAATTCTGACGGTGCATACGCTGAAGCAGATACGTGCATGGGCTCTCCAGCGTTTTACACTTTCAACCGTTGTGGAGATGTCGCGCCACCGGACTCGATGACATAGCTGCGTAGTGTTGCAACGAATATTTGACGCGTATGCAGGGGCGCTAATGTTCTCCCCGTTCTCGTCGCAAGTGGCAGTTAACTTCGTTTCGATTTTACCATGTAAAATACGACGCACGCATTACGCTTGTGTATCTATTGACATTATGCTATGCAAGTTATGATCTGATGTTTTGTTGACAGAACTCTAGGCATATTGATTAATGTTGCCTCGAGTATTCTTTCAACTCTAGCCCGTCTTTCTTCGACGCGGCATAATGTACTTTACCTCACTGTTTGATATGATGTTTCGTTCGCTTATGCGTATTCATGTTAATTGGCGAAGTACGATTTTTAAGTCGCTGTGTTTGAGCGTCTGTTTAGCATGTGTACAAACCGATCGTCACGCCTGTTTACTACGGCCGACGTCACTACCCGTTTCAAGTGTTGCGAACGAAACGGCGGTGTTGTCAGACGACGTGTTCGGCAGTCAGACTTCGACCGCTACGAGTGGGTCTTTCATTAACAATAACTGCCGATTTCACAGAACCAGCCACCACAAACGATGGCTGTTGTTTAGCTATGTATCCATTTTCTCGTACGTGTTGCTTCTTCATAGATGCTTCGTCGAGTCTTGCCTCCGCCGTCGCGACTTAGTAAGAGCCTGACCGGGGGCCGCTCGCACGTACTGCTGACCATGACAAGTGCGCTGTTGGAGCCGCTCGCACGTACTGCTGACCATGACAAGTGCGCTGTTGGAGCCGCTCGCACGTACTGCTGACCATGACAAGTGCGCTGATGGAGCCGCTCGCACGTACTGCTGACCTTGACAAGTGCGCTGTTGGAGCCGCTCCCACGTACTGCTGACTTTGACAAGTGCGCTGTTGGAGACGCGCAGATTGTACGACGGAACATTTAGCTATTCCTCATAACTACACCACATCGTAAACAGTCTGTATGCGTGCGAGTCATTATCAGCAGTGCTTCCATCGAACGCAGCGGTCACTCTGGACGTCAGGCACAAGAACCATCAGCCGGTGACATCCACCGCGACGTCCAACTCGCTATAGTGTGTCACTCTGGACGTCAGGCACAAGAACCATCAGCCGGTGACATCCACTGCGACGTCCAACTCGCTATAGTGTGTCAACGGAATTCGTTTCACTTACGTCATTGACAAAGCTTCCAGGTTGGCAGCATCTGTATGTATTCACACGGTTCTGGTAGTTGGACTTTGTAAGATACGACGCTTCGTTAGAATGGATCTACATACACAGCACGGCGCGGTGCGGCGTGCAGTCGAGTTTGTAACGAAGCTGTCATACTGTAAAGAATCCATTCACAATCAACACGCAGCACTTGAATCTGTAGTGTCCATCAATGTTTGTGTCTGTCGCCGCATGACGCCACGCTCAACGTCCACGTGACAGCGTCCACGTGACAGCGTCCACGTGACAGCCCGGCTTCGCGCTTCAGAAGCCACCCAGTCGCTACTCTACTCAAACCAATGTACCGTTTCTTCGTTTAAATAAACTAAACAGCTTTGAAATATCACTTTTGCCGTTTTACTCAACTCGTCTGGCAATTATGTTCAAGCTCCAGGGTTTGTTATATTCCACTGGACTGTTGGTGCAACATCACCCATCAAAATAGTTAGTCGCAATGATAAGGAAATGTCAGAGGTACACCGAAGAAAATAATGCTAATATTAATTTCCACAGTTCTCCAATCGCACTTATAGTAATCCATTCCCAAACCACTTGCGTTCGTTGATGATGTATCACTTTTCCAAACATTACACACAATTTAACCGGATCATTTCAAGAAATCTATTTTAATTAATCACGACATGTCTAATCTAAGATGTATATCATTAAAACAAACTGCATATAACATATTACATATTTACCTTATCTTTGCAGACGACCTGTGTTTCTTTTTCTTTTTCTTGGCTTCCTCGTACTCCTCAAAGAAACCACACCAATCCTGAACCAATAGAAGGTTTCCCGGTACTCCCCAAACAAAGCACACCAATCCTGAACCAATAGAAGGTTTCCCGGTACTCCCCAATCAAACCGCACCAATCCTGAACGAATAGAAGGTTTCCCGGTACTCCCCAAACAAACCACACCAATCCTGAACGAATAGAAGGTTTCCCGGTACTCCCCAAACAAACCACACCTATCCTAAACGAATAGAAGGTTTCCCGGTACTCCCCAAACAAACTGCACCAATCCTGAACTAATGGAAGGTTTCCCGGTACTCCCCAAACAAACCGCACCAATCCTGAACGAATAGAAGGTTTCCCGGTACTCCCCAAACAAACCGCACCAATCCTGAACTAATGGAAGGTTTCCCGGTACTCCCCAAACAAACCGCACCAATCCTGAACGAATAGAAGGTTTCCCGGTACTCCCCAAACAAACCACACCAATCCTGAACCAATAGAAGTTTTCCCGGTACTCCCCAAACAAACCGCACTAATCCTGAACCAATAGAAGGTTTCCCTGTACTCCCCAAACAAACCGCACTAATCCTGAACCAATAGAAGGTTTCCCTGTACTCCCCAAACAAACCGCACCAATCCTGAACCAATAGAAGGTTTCCCTGTACTCCCCAAACAAACCACGCCGATCTCAAACCTGGTAGTGGATTCCCTATATCCCCCCTGCAAACCACTTCGATCTCTGCGCTTTTAGCAAATTATGTTTCAAAACATTAATTGCAAAAATAATATGGGCTATACCATGAATCAAGGGACATGAGGGACAAAATAAAATTTCATTATTTCATTATACAAAAGGTCAACATTTATTCACAAGACCCCTAATTTGCAGAAAAACAGAAAATTCTTGTTGACACATATTTTTCCTCGCGGTTCTGGCATCAACACATATCAGATAATTTCAGTGCTACAGACTCCCCAAAAACAGACTACCCAAAAATAAGAATATTAAGCTTCTAAAAATCACCAAACTGGCTTTGACACATTTCACTCAATTTATAATGTCAGTAGCATCAGTTTAAAGAATAAGGAAGCTTAAAATATTTTTTTTAAGTAGGTAGCCAAACATTTTATTTGAAGCAATGTGCTCAGTCAATGTAACGTCCGTCACAACAAAATCAGAATTGTTTAAGTGAGAAGAAAATCTGAAGGCATATAAACATGTTCTTTAAAACTTTCTTAGCACTAGCCAAGGCAAAGTTAATAAATATGTCAGTCAGTCTTGAAATTATGTGATTTGAATTTGAGAGAGGAAAGAAAACTGTAACATCCGTCACATGTAACGTCCGTCACAGGAAAAAGTAGATTCAGTAACGTCCGTCACATTCTTATAAGACATGAAAAGTCTTTACTATTGTCTTAGTCATTCAGCATCTTTAGAACAAAAGGTGGTTTCACTAATTACCACTAGATATCATGAGAACTTTATTCTTGCTATAAATGCACTCCACGCCCACTGTCCAAACATACCTAACTTTAACAATGAACTTCCAGAGAAACTACTTTGCAGTCCAGCCTCTAGAGACTGTTGGTTTAACAATTGCGAAAACTGCAAGGACGGGAAAGTTTTCACGGCCATGACTGACATGGATGATGCAGCGGAAGTGGCTTGGTATGTCTGGAAGAATGATTCGGATGAGAGACTTTCAAAGGTAGTGGAAGAGGGAACAACTGATGATTTGCGCACCTACATTTCCTCCATGTTGCCCACATTTATGGCGCACTGCTACAGTAAACGAGTGCAGCCAGCAGCTTATAAATTGGAGCGGGCAGCAATTGAAGGTAGTGAGAATAAGGCACTGCTGCAGGTTGACTTTTCCGAAAACTATACGTGTCAATATCAGGTTGAGATACAAAGGGCTCAATGGCAGCAACATCAGTGAGCCTTTTTACAGCAGTCCTGTGGCATACTGGCATGCTCCACTCGATTGTGATAGCATCCGATAATCTTGCACATTCTAAAGACAATATCATAGCATACCTTGACATGCTCTTGGAAATGATCCCTAATTCAGTCAAAACTGTATCGAGTTGGTCTGATGGACCAGCGTCGCTATTCAAAAACCTCTTCATAGCAGCTGCTATGATCTCGCTACAAGAAAAACACAACATGAATATTCACTGGAATTTCTGTGTCACACGGCAAGGGGACTGTTAATGGGATAGGTGGCGCTGTAAAACAGTACATGTGGACTACAGTGAAACAAAGGAAGGAAATAGTGGTAAACACCGCGTCTTCCTTTGTTGAGATGGCTGGGGGCATGCCACAGGTCAGTGTCCTTGAAACTACATCCGATATAGAAAAAAGAAACGACACCGTCAAATTGAAAAAGGTGTTCGCCGATGTCCCAACCACCAAAGGGATTGCTGGGTTCCACTACCTCACCATTGAGGATGGTCGCTGTGTCCCAGCCATCAAAGGGATTGGTCGGTTCCACTACCTCACCACTGGGGATGGTCGCTGTGTCCCAGCCATCAAAGGGATTGGTCGGTTCCACTACCTCACCATTGAGGATGAACGCTGTGTCCCAGCCATCAAAGGGATTGCTGGGTTCCACTACCTCACCATTGAGGATGGTCGCTGTGTCCCAGCCATCAAAGGGATTGGTCGGTTCCACTACCTCACCACTGAGGATGGTCGCTGTGTCCCAGCCATCAAAGGGATTGGTCGGTTCCACTACTTCACCATTGAGGATGGTCGCTGTGTCCCAGCCATCAAAGGGATTGGCCGGTTCCACTACCTCACCACTGAGGATGGTCGCTGTGTCCCAGCCATCAAAGGGATTGGTCGGTTCCACTACCTCACCACTGAGGATGGTCGCTGTGTCCCCTTCGTTCTGACAAATGATGCAGTGGAAACTTCCGAAGAAATTCATCTGCCTGCTGATGCGTCCCCTACTGACACGACAGAAGAAGAGCCAATCCAAGTTGGTGACTGGTGGGTTGTTGAATATCCATAGTCTCTTGCACATTTCTAACATGCAACAGCCTGCAATTATTCTAAAGGTAAAGTTCATCTAAAAACTGTCAAGTTGAAGACAAACACAGTCCCCTAAAATGGTTACACAAGGGTCTGCAAATAAAATAAAACAGTCCAAAGCATCCCTGCCTGTGAAAAGTTACAAGTCCACCAATGTCATATACAGGTGCATTGTTACATTACGATTACCTGGAAATCTTTCATACAGGTCACAGTAGTAGCTGGTATCATGTGGTATGGATTCATTGAAAATGAATAGGTGGGGAAATATCTGGTAATATACCATTTTGTATCATATACAGGAATACTGTGGCCTTGTATCAAAATCTACGGTTAATCAAAATCTACGGCTAATCAAAATGGGGGAAACTCGCCCCCCTGTGATCCCTATCATGATGGATGGTGGCCGCTTTTTCTTCTTCTTCTCTCTAACATAGAATATCTTGTCCTCTTTAGATGGCCATTTCCAGGTGGTACCAGCTCCAAGGTACACGAAAGGCCAACTAGATGTGTAACGTTTGCGCTGCCTGGACACATGCGCCTAGTGCTGCAGCACAAGACTTCACAATTGGACACATGCGCCTAGTGCTGCAGCACAAGACTTCACCATTGGACACATGCGTCCAATGCTGAAGCACAAGACTTCACAATTGGACACATGCGTCCAGTGCTGCAGCACAAGACTTCACAATTGGACACATGCGCCTAGTGCTGCAGCACAAGACTTCACAATTGGACACATGCGCCTAGTGCTGCTGTACAAGACTTCACAATTGGACACATGCGCCTAGTGCTGAAGCACAAGACTTCACCATTGGACACATGCGTCCAGTGCTGAAGCACAATACTTCGCCATTGGACATATGCGTCCAGTGCTGAAGCACAAGACTTCACCATTGGACACATACGTCCAGTGCTGCAGCACAATACTTCGCCATTGGACACATGCACCCAGTGCTGCAGCACAATACTTCGCCATTGGACACATGCGTCCAGTGCTGCAGCACAAGACTGCGCCCATTAAAGCTGTTTGCAGAACACAGCGTTTGCACTGCTTAAGAATTTATTTCGCCCATCGCCCTCTATTTTAGTTTACTTTCAAAATTAAGGGAATTTCATGCTGTGGTTTCGGTACTGTTTGGATATAGTGATTTTAGATATTTGTAATTTTTTAAAATTCATATCATCTGACATAACTGCATTTGAGCAGGCACATTGGTAAGTTTGCTGGTAGAACATGTTGACAGTGTAACTGTGGATTTTTAGATGATTTCAATAGGCGGGAGACCTCTCTCCCAAGCCAACTTACAGCTAGAACTCTCTCCCAAGCCAACTTACAGCTAGAACTCTCTCCCAAGCCAACTTACAGTTAGAACTCTCTTCCAAGCCAACTTACACCTAGAACTCTCTTCCAAGCCAACTTACAGCTAGACCTCTCTCCCTAGCCAACTTACAGCTAGAACTCTCTTCCAAGCCAGCTTACAGCTAGAACTCTCTTCCAAGCCAACTTACAGCTAGAACTCTCTCCCAAGCCAACTTACAACTAGAACTCTCTTCCAAGCCAACTTACAGCTAGAACTCTCTTCCGAGCCAGCTTACAACTAGAACTCTCTTCCAAGCCAACTTACAGCTAGAACTCTCTTCCAAGCCAACTTACAGCTAGAACTCTCTTCCAAGCCAGCGTGTAGTGTGTTGGCCTCTATGATATAACTAATACCTCTTGTCTTTTCCAATCAATGCTACAGGACAGTTCACTTGTATGTGGCATGGCTTTCAACATATATCGCACTCCATTTGAGTAAGTCTGTAAATAGGCTGTTGGCCGACTGTTTCACCCAATACAAGGGTCTATCCCGACTTTGCCGTCCGCGCTGACTCGCTGGCTCCTAAATCCCAGTTTTCTCAACAACACAAATCTAGGCGACTATGATACTCCTTGACAATCGCAACAATAGACCCCAATTATATATTCCAGAGCATATATGTCGCATTCATTGGTAGCGTTTTGCGTACGTGACATCGGT
>SDWI01000746.1:268796-295563 GCA_009193005.1 Lamellibrachia luymesi | reverse complement strand
GGCACAGACCATGCCTACAGAACTTTAACTGACCAGACACAGACGTGTCTGCTCAGATGACACGGACCAGGCCTACAGAACTTTAACTGACCAGACATGTCTGCTCAGATGGCACAGACCAGGCCTACAGAACTTTAATAATAATAATAATATGGCGCCAATATCCTCAGGAACTCGACCTCGAGGGTGCAACAAACTAGAACTGTTAACATGATATTGTGAACAGGGAGGAATGAACAGGGAGGGATGTGCAAAAGTGAGGGACCGCCAAGGATTTTGGATGGAAATGCATTTTTGAAAAAATATGTCTTGAGTTTTGCAGAAAGGCAGCTATAATTTCAGGTGATTTTATTTAATCCGCCGTGCTCTTCCCTCTCCCAGCGGGCCGATGTCTGTGCAGCAGCTGAAGGACGAAGACAGTGAGAGCGGCACCGGAGCCTCACTTCCACACTCACCTGAGACGGTACAGCATAAGGATCCGCAGCTGGACGTCACTTGCCCCACTGTCCAGAAACAGCTGACCAGGTCAGTAGAGCCTTTACTAGTGACCGTTATTCCTCTTTGTGTCTGCATAAAGCAGAAACAAGAATTCTTCACTTCTGTCAGTCTACAACCCGCTTAGCAGCCCCACCCCAGCTGAGGTGCATTTCCCATAACTCCCCCTCCATTTCCCATAACTCCCCTCCACAGTTCCCCATGTTGTTTTTTGGTTGTTTTCATTTTCCTTTGGGGTTCCATCTCAAGGTTGTGGCTGTCAGGAGCAGCTCATCATCAACGAGCAAAAACACCTGTCCCCAGGACTGGGTTACTACATCTTCCTAACTAGTGTTAGCGTCTAATTCATGTTGCCTTTTGCCAAGATCAATTGCTATGCATGTTCTCTTCTATAATTAATATAAACCGCCCAGATGGCGCTACATACTCTTGAATGGTTTACGTATGCTCGCGCTTGCGTGTGGTTTCTGCGATTGTTGGAAGTTAATGTTTTACATAGCGAACATTTGATTTACCATAGAAACCACTAAGAATATATGATATATATAGGGTATTTTGAAAAAATAAAGGCGTACGTTTCATTCGTGGGATCGTAGATTAATCCCTGAAAGTTTGGCACCTGAGGTGCAAGCCGTCAAGGAGGAAAACGTTAACCACATACAAAGTACAAACATACAGATGCTAGCTTGATTATAGCTAGATTCAATATTAACAGTGAAATACAGGTACTGGAGTTGTGTAAATATTGTGTCAGTTTAGCTGAGCTTGCGTAGTTGTTTCCATTTTATATGACAGTATCAGATATTCAATATAGCACATGACTGGTTGCCATGGTTACAGTGCATCAGACGTGGCGATGTCACTGTGCGGTGGTCTTGTGGAGTCGGGCGGAGAGATTTCAACGGATAGGTTCCTTCAGTTTCTCGTCACCTATGATGACTTCTCTGAGAAACCAAGCATCCTCAATGATCCAAACCTCGTTGTGAGGATCGATGGAAAGTACGTGTCTCTTGTGCCTGTCTCCCAGGGCTAATTAATAATTGAATACCTGAATTCAACAACAGCCCAATTCCGTCGACTCTCATTTAACATGCATGTTGATGTGTTACATTAAACAAGTACAGTAAAACAACATGCATGTTGATGTGTGACACTACAGAAGCAGGCCAAAGGTAATATATTATGTTTATTTGTCACTTTGTTCAGTTTATACAATACTTTGCCACTGCACTGCAGATTGTCTGGAAATAAGTTAAACATAACATTACAACATATTACAAAATTAATGGGGATTTAACTTGTACAATCTTACAAATGGGGATTTAACTTGTACAATCTTGTTGTGTAAAACAGCTCATGACAAACTATATATTCACAAAAACTACTACTAAATCTTTGGATGGGTGTGCATAAATAAATAGGTGTGCATAAATAAATATGTGTGACTGCGTGAACTTATACAAACTGTATAAAATATATAATTTAATACAATAATTTAATATATAATTAAAATCACAATGATTATTTGGCACTGAAGTTGGTTTCTGTTTTGAACTTGATATTTATTTCATTTGTCAAACTTGGATAGAAATTTATTTTAAATGTAGGTTTTTTTTAATGCATGCAATTATATGGTTTTATCACAGAAGTTGTCTTCCTTCAGCCGAGCTGTCCATGAGGCTGTGATGCCTCATCTAGCTGATCCGTCCATGCGGCCGCGACGTCTCGTGCTGGTAGTTCGTCTGGACTGGTTCGGTGTACGGGAATTTAAGGCAGACCTGAGACATGATGTACACTTTGAGCTTCGTATCTAACATAATAATCAAAGAACATTGATTGATTTAGGAATGACAATACGTACAACAAAACCTATTCAACATAAGACCAAAACTTTCATAAACAAGTGTCTAAGGAAAATTCTAAGGATAGGGTGGCCAGAAACGATTAGTAATGGAGCATTATGGGAAGGAACAAACCAAGAACCAACTGGACATCACATTAGGAGGAAGTGGAGCTGGGTAAGCTATACTCCAAGGAAGCCAACACAACGCATCTCAAGAGAGGCGTTGACATGAAACCCTCAGACAAAGAAAAAGGGGAAGGCAGGGAAACACCTGGCTCAGAGAAGTAGAACAGAAATGACAAAAGCAGGATGTAGATAGAAACAATGGAAGCACAAGCCCAGAACTGTGTCCAGTAGAAAGGATCCTGAAATAGCCTATGTTCTCTGAGAGTGAAAAGGCCTAAGTCAAGAAGAAAGACAATCTTACAGTAACATAAATTAGGGTGTAGTACTTACTTCTGTTTGGGAACTGTTTTGGGCATAGTTGGAGTTGGAGGGGCATCGGGCAGCTCACTTGTGTCTGCTCTGAAAGAAAAACACTGGGTCGTTTCAAAATGGCGTTATCATACATATCACTTGATACAATTGATCATGTTTGTGTGTGACCTGATAGTGCTATCAGAAAGCAGTTACAAAACCAGTGAGAATGACAGAGCCTTAAAACACAGCAGAATTATATTGCTGACTAAACAGAAATTAATACGCATTTCCTTAATTATTAGGGGTCGGGCTGTGAATCTAGGGGCCTGCAGACCATCACTAAATTCAAACCCTGGTGAGTGAAGTAAGGTAACAGAAAGACAGGATGCTTAGGTGGGACTTACTGCAGTGGGGCAAACATGTTGCATGGCTCGCTCGAAGCATCTGAGGAACCAATCACGGTGCGAGTCGCCGTCATGTCGGGCATAGAGCTACTGACCCCCACCAGGGGTAAGTCTCTCTCTGCGTTCATCCTCTCCATCTACACATGTCACATCACAAAGCAACATAAACACGTACAAAAACTTTTAACAATAAAAGTTTAATTATTATAAATATACAGCCTGTATGCACAACTACAGGATTGAACTGGTCGGTGAAGAAAATGTCACACTGGTTTATTACTGTCACATTTATTCTCATCACAATCTTGCATACTCATATTCACCTCTGTGTTTCTGAGTTTCTGATTAGTATTAACAGCTGATTCACTGGGTATATTCTATTTGTATTTCCAATGACTCCAGCAGAGAGAAATGATCACACTACTTGTACTGGAGTGCTGATGAGCTATGCAGGTCAAACAGAATAATCCAGAGAGACTCTTCCGATCTTTGCTAACACTCCATCTGCAGGGCATGAGAGCTTCAGTTACAACCAGTGTATTACATTGGGGCGAAAAACCTTTGTAAAGCTGGTGGTCCTAGCCGTAAGTTGATGGTTCTAACCATAAGTTGGTGGTCCTGGCCATAAGTTGATGGTTCTACCCATAAGTTGGTGGTCCTAGCTAGAAGTTGATGGTTCTAACCATAAGTTGCTGGTCCTGGCCATAAGTTGGTGGTCTTAGCCATAAGTTTCACTAGCCATAAATTGGTGGTCCTAGCCATAAGTTTCACTAGCCATAAGTTGGTGGTCCTAGCCATAAGTTGGTGGTAATGGACAAAAGTTGGTGGTCCTAGCCATAAGTTGGTAGTCCTAGCCATAAGTTTCACTAGCCATAAGTTGGTGGTCCTACCCATAGGTTGGTGGTCCTAGTCATAAGTTGGTGGTCCTAGCCATAAGTTGGTGGTCCTAGCCATAAGTTGGTGGTCCTAGCCATATGTTGGTGGTCCTAGCCATACGTTGGTGGTCCTAGCCATAAGTTTTACGAGCCATAAGTTGGTGTCCATGTATTTACTGTAACTAAACGACAAACTTGTATATAAAACCATGTTTCCATAATACTATTACCGTGTACACCTTTGGCTGTATGGAATACAAATCGGGGCTACTCTCTGTTTATACTTTAGTTACAGGAGGACAATGAATGTTTTGAATTGAGCATTTCCAGTAAGTAAACAAACCATTTTTCACAGAGAATAATTTAGCTGGAGAAAACATGCCAATCTGGAGAGCTCGCACTTCTTAAAAGATGGTGGCTCGAGCCGAAAATAGCCATTCCTGAGACTCTGAGTCGACAGTAATTTTGTACCCTGGTTACAACATACCTCCTCGCCATACTCCCTTTGGCAGGCTGAACTGAGCTCCTGCTTGAGGGTACTGACGTGTCTCTTGTGAGACTGGATGGCCTCTTTGAAAGAAGTCACCTGCAGTTCCTGCTTCTTCAGTGCATCGACAAACGCAAGCACCAATGTCTGACAGGCGGCCATCTCCGGCGGAGGTCGGGTCATGAACTTGGGCATGAGGTCGGGGGCCAGCAGGTATGTAACATCAGTCGTACTGTCACCCAACGGCACATCTGCTTGCAGCTGGAATACAACATAAAACACTTCAAACATTACCTTGTCTTGTCAGTTCTCTAAAGCGGCATCCCCAGCTCACTTAGCCTATAGTTCGTTCATATTCAAATATGTAGTGTGTGACTAGTTTAAGAAGGTAATGCGCAGTCAGTAGTAAAAAATAGTGCACATTGAATCACGATGCTGTTTAGGATATTCAGCGTATCCATCCACTTTTGGTGTAAAATGTATAGGAATTCAGAATTAAAAATATATAAATAATATAGGAATATTTTTAAGTGAGACAAAAGTCATGGTTTTTGGCCTATGCACCTATAGGAGTTATTAAAACATAACTATTTGCCACTACAATTAAGAATATCATGCCAGTGGTTTACTAGGAAAACCTTGTTGAACATACATCTTAATTTCACGGACAGCGCCACACTGTTAGATAACACTATGTCATGAGTGTGGTATTCTAGCAATATTCACTCGCCAAATAAAAATATATTCGCATACACCTATTCTTATACTTGCAAATTGAATATAGCCATGTTATTTGCATCCAAACTCAACTTATGTAACATATTTTTGCCTTTGTTTATGTAACTAGTCTTCTTTCTGGCAAAATAACACGTTTGTTTAATTAAGACTTTGCATTGGTTCTGTGTATGCCGGCCTCCCTTAATACACTGTATCACTTTAGTCTAGGTCACCCTGATTTCATGCATGCGCTTATTGGTCATGCTGGTAAACATTTCACACCTCGATAATTTGGAGAAATGACCAGAATCTCCCATTTCTAGAATACATTCTGAGAAAACCACTGGTAAGTTCCGGCGTTCAACAGTACATCATGAAATTCGCTGATTTATGGTATGGCGTGACTCACACCATACCACAGTCAGATCCCATCCATCTAGTTGGTCACTGACATGTAGATATCTACTGCAAAAATAATTTTGTAGTGATGAATCACAATAAACCTAATTTTTTTTACAATTATTAGGAAAACATAGGAATTTTTTTTAAACAGGAATCGCAATTAAAATATAGGAATGCTGGTCACCCTGAAATAGTGCATAATGGATCAGGATTCTGGTTAGGATATTGGTTTCAGGACTGCTTCTGCTACTCTCTTGCTAGAATGGAACATTAAAGATGACTTACCTGAGCAAGAGCTTTCACTAGTGACTTCATATATGTGACGAGTGTCTCTCTGTCTCTGTAAGCAGAACTCTCACTTGTCACACTTGCTGCTTACTTTGATATTTAACATGATGAAAACATCTAGGGTAGAATACATTGAAAGAAAGGCAGACAGGCATTTTGATGTGTGTGTGTGTGTGTGTGTGTGTGTGTGTGTGTGTGTTTGTGTGTGTGTGTTTGTGTGCACGTGTGCGATGGTTTGTGTGTTTGCATGCATGCATATTCATATACATGTCACTAAACCTGTAAAATGACGTCCTAGCCACATGTACATGATATTCACCTTGAAACATTCTGATAACGGTCAAAGTATATTTTTAAAACGCGGTATATTAAAACACATTTGGGCGGTCAAGATGTTACAATAGATAGTTTCTATATAAAATATATACTATATATATATACTATATAAAAGATTTTACAAAAAGAAATGGTCAGACTTTTACCTTTAATAAAAATGTGTGGCTTAGTTAGAAAGGAGAACTTAGAGAGCTGACCTGACGGCCGTTCTGAGCGCGTTCTCTGCGTCTTTCACGTTCTCCCGCAGCAGTTTACAGTCGCACTCAAACTGAGACAACTGACGATTGAGTTGCCTAGCAAGTTGCTGCTGGTGACGTAGTTGTGTCTTCGTGTCGGAGAGCTCCTGGCAGCGAGGTAACGCATGCACTTAGGGAAGATTTTTAACAATTATTATCTATTAACTACCTCTCAGGTAATATGAATAAGACACTGTCGCAGCAGACTACGCAAAAACTGACGACATGTCAGTTAATAACCACTTACATGTCTGCTGTGTGACCCTCTCAGCATGAATTACTGACATTGGCTGCAGCTGCCTAGACTAAGAACTAGGAGTATCGTCCCGTCTCAGTGTTTATTACAACATACAACACCCTTTCACAGTTTAAAGTTCATTATACAGTCCAGTTACAGCCCAATCCACGGGGTGCTCCAAGTGTTCAACCAGGACCGCCAATAGCTACTTATCTGCAGGCTACCCCATCATCTACGCTCATATACAGCTTGTATCTGCCACCACAATACTCTACGTCTATACAGTACCACTTTGTTAACTCAAATGTCAATAACTCAAATACCCATTATAACTCAAACTGACTTCATTCGAACATGTGGATGTCATGTCATTATAACATTGTATCTCATAACATAATTAATCAGCAATTACTGGATTTCCTAAAACATATTAAATCAAGCTAGAATTACAGCCAGAATGTCCCAACAATGAAAACCTAAGTTGAGCTGAGAAACCTTTGAGAAAATGTGCTGTTCTGAGCATTTATATTAGACAATTTGCTCACAAAACTTACTGCACAGGAACTGTGATCAGGAGCTGCAAATTCCAATCAATGGACGCAAACAATTTGGGCAAGACTCATTAGAAAAGAACAATTCATCACCTGTAATAACGGAAATGAAAAAATACCCAATCTAGAACTTTGCTGGATGACCGGCAAACAGAAAAATATTCAAGCCAGAGCTTTTTCTTTACAATTCACAAACTTTGAACAGATGTCTACCTTTGTTGCACCGCTGAACTTTTGCTCCTGCTCAAGGAAGTGCGCCACCTGCAGGTCGAGTTGCACATTAAGTTCGTTGAGTCGTTGTGACTGCTCTGTGAGAATTGCCTCAGCCTGGCGTTCACGATCCAATGCGTTGTTGAGTTCTTGACAAATGCTGTCAAACTTGTCACGGGCTACACATTTGTCCTGCTGTAAAACAATTACACTTTACACATATGAAACTTCAGCAGTAAAAATAATCAAAGAAAAAATGTCAGAATGTGAACAGCTTATGAACAGAATTTTTTAGCACAACTATTACAGTTAATTCACTTTAACAACTGTCTATTAATTTATTGTCCCAACTGGATGAATATTTTCACCAATGAACTCCTTGTGTAAAAATTCTATAGATCAATGTCCACAACAACAAGGTGTCATGTGACTGTCACCTGATTCTGTAGAGTAATGAGCTGCTGTTGTAGACGTTGAGCCTTGCGTGACGTCTCCGTCAGACTGCGCTTGTCCTGGGTGGTTCGACCCAGCTCCACGCGCAGGTCACGGCGCTCTACCTCAGCAGCGTGGAGCCGCTCCGTCAGCTCCAACACTCGCTGTCGCAGCTGAGTCAAGATCACCTGAAGACAGCACGACATGGTGAATGAACAGTGAACACTTGAGAACACAGGCACCATATGGTGAATGAAACAGTAAACACTTGAGACTACAGGCACCACATGGTGAATGAAACANCATCAACATGCATATTGTTTTACTGTAAGGGAAGGCAGTGTTAGTTGAGCCACTGGGTTAGTTGAGCCACCCATGTTTCCCAGGAAACTACAGCAGCGACAGTTACATGGTGCCACCCAGTAATTGAACATGTTATTAGAACACGATTGACGTATAATAGGTTACATTTGTCACAACGGCCAGAATATGTGAGTTAAAAGTGTTTTTTGATGTTTTTCGAAACTTTGGTAATTGTGAATAATGTCCGCTGGTGTGTAAATTATCAATGCACGTGACCAGATTTTATTGTTTGTGCACTTACAAATGGTTTTTTATTTACATCACTTCGCGCATTAATGAGAAGTTATTTAAATCAGCTTAATTGTTGAAATGAGGCTAGTTGAGCCACCCAAGACCCAAAGGAGGTTTAGTTGAGCAGCAGATAAAGAACGAAGACGAGTGTTCTTTACTCCAAAGTACATCAAGGAATTAATTTTTTCTGAGCAAATTGGGACATCGGATAGCTACAAGGCAATTTATTTGCAGTTGCACTGGTTGCGATTGGCCTATAAGTCTATATTAATTGTGTCGACTTATTAATTAAGCCCATAAACTTGTCAGAGACGTGTTGTACCCATTGGGTAGATGTATTGGCCGAGTTGTTATGAATTTTTTGTACAAGACGGTCAAGGCCTAAGTAATAAGTAAATTATAAAAAATAAAGAATTTACGCAACTTACACAACACTGGTTGAGCCAGCTTACCAACCCTATTTGAATCAGCTATATATAATTATCTATGCATGATAGATATATTATCTTGGTATAAAATGATCTACTAATAATCAGTTTGTGTGAGTAAAAGCAATTTAGACTTATGAATATGATTGCGCCCTAGACATCAAAAAGAATGAAAAATGGCTCAACTAACACTGCCTTCCCATACTGGTTTAATGTCACACATCAACATGCATGTTGTTTTACTGTACTTATGTAATGTCACACATCAACATACACATTGTTTTACTGTACTTATGTAATGTCACACATCAACATGTGCATTGTTTTACTGTACTTATGTAATGTCACACATCAACATGTGCATTGTTTTACCATACTTATGTAATGTCACACATCAACATGCACATTGTTTTACTGTACTTGTATTGTATTGTATTGTTGTATTACTGTACTAAAATGTTATTGTGTAATGTGTACTTAACCATACTTGTGTAATGTCACAAATCAACACGTGTTGTTTTACTAAATGTCACAGATCAATATGTGTGTGTTGTTTTACCGTACTTGTGTAATATCACAAACTAATGTGTCTGTTGTTTTACTGCTTTTACTGTCATGTCAACACTAATAGGTTTTTATCAAAATACAGTATCAGAAATGTATGTATTCCTTGCCAACTTTTAGTTGTGCGATTCGTTGGGCGACACAGTCACCCAAACAGTCGCACAACTAATCCCTCGTGTAAACACCCTGACTGATTAGTATGGCCAATTTGTGGATATGCTGGAATTGTGGCAGGGTCCAATTTGGGAATTCATGAGACAACAGTTCAAAGCAGTGGCCAATCAACAACCGCCACAACCAAGTGCAGGTGTATCTGTTGTGACCTTTAATCAGAACTCATGTGGTGATTGGCGTCCATCAATAGTTTGCACTTGCAGTGTCTAGACACTGCTCATGTGAACGCACACATAATTTAGCAGCCTTTGTCATGTGACACAGTGTCGCCCTACCTTGCCTTTAGCATTTCAGCATAATGCAGCAAGTACTTTTGTATTGTGGTATTTTACCTATTAAACAGTTGTACAACACATGACCATCTAAATTCAGTGTACAGAATGACTGTTGAATAGTGTATTGGTTACACTAAAAAAATTTACATGCTGAACTAGTAGACATTAATATGGAATTGTGGCTAGTTTTGATGATTTATAAAATGTTGCTTATCAAAACATAATGGATAATGTGAGCAATTCTGTTATTTCCGTCCCTGCTATGATAACATAACTGAAATATATGTATTACACCAACATCTGATTATGTTTGCACCTACGTCTTGACCACTGAAGTGACTTGCTGGTTTTCATCAGGCTGTAGTGACAATATGTAATTTCTTAACACAAATTGTGGAATTGCGTTTTAAATGAATGTGTTGTTTGTGAGTGTACATTTTAAAATAACCAACTGATTGATGTGTCTGTGAAAATAAACTGTGTACTGAAAAACATGCTGTCGTCATTAAAATACTCCATATTACACACTTTAAATCTGCCTCCTTAGTTTGATTTTTTGCAAGTTTCAGATTCATTTCTTGGTTACTTAGGTTTGTTGAAATCATTGGACAAACTATTAAATAACTTTTGGTCCCACCAAAATTAAAAAGGGGCTAAAATGGTCATGTGTAACCTGGCTCTGTATATTATAACATAACGCTAGTTTCACAAGTTGGCTGGTCTAACTACCAAAGTTTATACTTTTTAACAAAAATATGCATTCTTTTATTAAACAACTGCACATATTACTTAAGTTATCCACACACTAGAGATTTGAACATTGTGATGGGCTAAATGAATTGAGGCAACAGCGTTGAACTGTGACTGCATGAGCTGGTTGTGCAATATTGAGATATGTTAATGTAACCTTACCGGTAGTCTGTGAAATTACATCAGCTGGAGACTACTTAAAGGAAACAAAAGGGATGTTTGGGGGCTATGCACCTAAAGGGGTTAATCAAAACTAACCATTTCCAACTACAATAAAAATTTTCACGGCATTGGTTTACCCAGAATTTGTTCTGAAAGTTGGAGAATCTGATCATTTTTCCGAATGACTGATGGCTGACATGTTAACCAGTGCAACCAATAAGTGCAGTTCTATACAATCGGGGTGACCTAGACTAAAGTGACATTAAGGGAGGCCGGCATACACAGAACCAATGCAAAGTGTCAAACAAACATGTTATTTTGCCAGAAAGACAACTTGTTTAGTAAACAAAGGCCAAAATATGTTACATAAGTTGAGTTTGGATGCAAATAGCATGGCCATATCCTTTTGGCAAGAATAGGAATAGGTGTATACGAATACATTTTCATATTGCCAGAATACTGCACTCGTGACAGTGTTAGTAAACCACATAAATGGTTATGTTTTAGTAACTCTTATAGGTGCATAGGCTGAAAACCATGACTTTTGTTTTGCTTTAAGTTACATTTTATCTAGCTAAAAGTTGTTTTATCACAAAGAATTCGAACCTGCAGCAGCTGTGAAAAACAAGAAACTGCAAGAAACAGTCCCATAATAAGCTGACAACAGATGACAATGATATGGTCATATTACAAACAAGACAAAGCACATCAATCAGGGAAGAAACAACAGTATGGCAAGTCAGGAATCTGCCACATCCCGTGATGAGCGGTGTCAAAGTTAATTAGATATTGATTATGTCGCGACATACACAGTAATCCTGAGGCCTTGCATTCCTTCTTGTCCAGAGAAACCCTCAAGGTACATGCAACGCAATGTCAACATGACATTCAAGTTGAAATATTCAAATTAAACAGGTAACTGTGCGTGCGTGAGTGCGTTATGAGTGTTGACATAAATTATGTGGCAGTCATTCAGGGAAAAATGTCTACACTTAGACACAGATAATAATCAGGAATGTTACCGAGTTAACAGCATTTTATGTGAGCAAATGGCACGTGTGCACACTTAGCGTGATTCATCCGACCAACAAAAACAATGTGCATAATTTTTTACCATAATAAAGTAAACCTTTATATGTTTAGGTCACCATCCACCATGACAGCCCAGCATGTCATGCCACGTCTTTGAAAGTGATTTTAATCTCGAGCGGGAAGCAGTCCTTCTCTGCAAGGGGCTGTCGAAAGAGCTGCGTGTGCTGCCAAGAGACGTCTCCCTTGCCTTGCCGTAGCTCGGCCGTTACAGACAGCTCTCTACAGCCAGCCAGGTCAGTGATGATGGTACGGCGACCATCTGTCAACAGCATACATCATCACCGAGTTATAGTATTAAAACTCCATCCTCAACTGATTTAGCCTATCACAAATCCGGTACATTTATGTCCAAATATGTAGCGTGTGAATAATAAATAACATCTGCAGTCGATTTGATAAAAAGATGTATTTTTGTTCAAATCATCAAAAGAACTGACTACTCGTTAGATCTGGTAAGGCTCAAAATACAGGATATCCAAAATGGTAAACACTGTGTGGGTCAACGCCAACAATGGGGGGTGACTTCCATCCTCTCGCTGATCACATGACAAAGTTAACAATTTTCACCAAGAGTTTTCAGCGTTTCCATTTTCATTTCAATTAATGTTTGACCAAACATTAAATATAATTAATAGCTTTTCTGATGATTTCACAAAAACTACATACAAAAGTTGCACAAACGAGCTAGCATGTTGCAGTGGATACTAGGCAGGTTTTATTTTTCACAAAATTAATTTGAAGTGGAACTAGCAAAAAAATCGAAATTGAGGAGGGACCTTTAAATTAAAAGCCCATGGTTTCGGGGATGACAAAATCAACTGTATAGAAAAAGACGTTGTAGATGGGGAGGTTTCAAACTGGAAATGAGTTTTTGAGTAGGGTACCACAAGGATCAGTATTAGGACATACCTGGTATATTATTCTTAATAATGTATATATCAATGACTTGGACAATAATATAACAAGCAAGGTACTGACATTTGCAGATAACATAACAGTGCCTAGAAATATTAAAAATGACGGAGAGGACACACTGTTCGCCCCACACAGTCCCCACATACCTGAGGGTAAGAGGGCACACTGTTCACCCCACACAACCTCCACATACCTGATGGTAAGGGGGCACACTGTTGTTTGCCCCCACACAACCTCCACATACCTGATGGTAAGAGGGCACACTGTTCACCCCACACAACCTCCATATACCTAATGGTAAGAGGGTACACCATTCACCCCCACACAACCTCCACGTGCCTGAGGGTGAGGGCACACCGTTCACCCCCAAACAACCCCCACATACCTGATGGCAAGATGACACACCATTCGCCCCCACACAACCTCCACATACTTAATGGTAAGATGGCACACTGTTCACCCCACACAACCTCCACATACATGATGGTAAGAGGGCACACTGTTCACCCCACACAACCTCCACATACCTGAGGGTAAGAGGGCACACTGTTCACCCCCACACAACCCCCACATACCTAATGGTAAGAGGGCACACTGTTCACCCCACACAACCTCCACATACCTAATGGTAAGAGGGCACACTGTTCACTCCACACAACCTCCACATACCTAATGGTAAGAGGGCACACTGTTCACCCCACACAACGTCCACATTCCTGAGGGTAAGAGGGCACACTGTTCACCCCACACAACCTCCACATACCTAATGGTAAGAGGGCACACTGTTCACCCCACACAACCTCCACATACCTAATGGTAAGAGGGCACACTGTTCATCCCCACACAACGTCCACATTCCTGAGGGTAAGAGGGCACACTGTTCACCCCACACAACCTCCACATACCTGAGGGTAAGCGGGCACACTGTTCACCCCACACAACCTCCACATACCTGAGGGTAAGAGGGCACACTGTTCACCTCACACAACCTCCACATACCTGAGGGTAAGAGGGCACACTGTTCGCCCCCACACAACCTCCACGTGACTTGGCCATCCTCGTAGCAGGTCGCCAGGGCCTCTATGTCCACCTGGTCCACGGCCAGAGTTGTGTCTGCACAGAAACACGTGTCAAACATCAGCCGCTCTGTATGTCTGGGCTGTCCTTGTGGGGCAGCACAGTGGGCAACATGCTCTATCGACAGGACCACAGTTTGAATACTCTTGCTTTGATTTGAATTCTGTTAACTCCACATCGCCCCAGTTCACTCAGCTGTACAACCGAGTAGCTGGCGCTATGCAGTAAGTGTGTTAACCTGGTATACACTAACATTGTATCAGGAAGAATATCAATTACAAACCAAGGAAATCAGAATCTGTAGTAGCTCTACAGATCTAAATGGCTAGAAAGGATTTAACCAACCTACCTTTGAGGTTGTGTGTTATGTCATGTATTATGTCATGTATTATATCATGTATTATGTCATGTATTATGTCATGTATTATGTCATGTATTATGTCATGTATTATGTCATGTATTATGTCACATATACCAACAAATCATGTTACAAATTACAACAAGTCCTGTCGTCTGTGTTACTGTATCTTTATGACTGTTAAATGTTAATAAAAATTTATCAGGTATTAAAAGATATAAAGAAGTCTGCCCATTCACACACATATGGTCAACGTAGCAGACTAGCACACCCACCGGAGAAGTCAAACTTCCATGTGATTGTAGCACTCATAGAGCCCTCTGTCCGTGCAAGGTAGCACATCTTCCAGTCACGCTCCTCCTTTCTCTGTATTGCCACTGCTTCATACACCAGGTGTTGCCACCCTATGGTCAGCTCTTCACTTGAATTGCGAACGTAACAATCTTTAGCACAGCTGTACTTTAGTTGAATCAACCTCTTTTCCTGTTCTTTCTCAGACAGACGAATCACTGTTGACGACTTGATCTGATCTGACCCAGTTTCGCCCCTGACCTGCCGCCAAGCAAGTGACCCTGAACTCCGTCCGATGCATTCGTCTGTATCTGCCTTTCTTGTCGACATTAGCTCGACAATTTCTGCGACAAGTCGACGCTGCAGCACATCTTTGCGATTGTCTGGCAGCGCCACCTGGCACTTGTTCCGTAACTGCACAATCTGCCTGACAAGCCATGACTCGCGGCAGTCGTTGCGCCGTGCAACAACCTGTGCTGCTTGTGTCGTGTAGCGCCAAGTGACGTCCTGGATGTCGTCAACAGCAAATGCAATGACATAAGTCAACTTCTTGCCCCAGCCTGCCTCATACACAAGTGGCTTGTCGCATGCGTTCTCGCACGGGTCGCAATGCAACCATCGCTGCTGTGCGTTGGAGTAGACTTCCGACCACACATGGTCTGTCCAGTCAAGCACGTAGCGCGCCTCCAACCCCATCGCCCGGCAACACAGGGTGAAGCAGTTGGCCCACTCCCCGCAGCGGCCCCGCCTAGTCTCCAACAACTTCTCCGGGTTATTGTAGCGTGGAAATCGTGTGTGGACATCGCACGATGCACAGCGGTAGTTCTCGACCCGACTGGCACCCCAGTCCAGTTCGCCTGCATCTGGTGGCGCCATCCCCACTGACAATGTGCTGCCGCCACACTGGATGCAAGGCGGCGCATCGACCCACTGGAAGAAGTCGAACTTGAACCATGCCAGCAGCTCAAGCAACAGGAGGTCTTGCAGCTGAGCGCTAGCATCATCTTGTGATGACACGGACGATGACAGGGACATTGTTTGCTGTTTCTCTTGGGCCAGTTTCTGAAGTTGAGCCACTGGGATACACCTGCGTGCCTTCTGCTGCAGTGCTGCCGCCTCGTACATCTGCACCAACTGAAGGCTGGACCGCAGCTTCTCCATAAACTTCACCTCTTTCCTCTACAACACACACAACAGTTCATTGCAAGATTCATCAGACTGGCGATTGTAATGTATTAATCTTTTTCTCATTTTCCACAGTAATGTTTCAACAGCTTTCTGCTGTCTTCGTCAGACTGACTACCACTAGATGGTAGCACAGTAGTTATCGTACAAAAGCATTATTGACTTAGAAATTTTTTGTATTACCGATATTTGTTTTTTTCTCCCTCCTATCAACAACACTCCCTCAGTCAACAATAAACCGTCGTTCATTGTGCCACAAATCACCAGTATTCTAGTCTGCCTACTAAGTTCAAGTGTTAAGTATCTTGTCCTCAGCTAAAGCCCTTCAATTAGCTATCACAAACTGATAGTATTTACTAGGTTCTGCTATACATCACAAGTTATATTAACAGTAATTTTTTTTAATGTCATTTTTATTATAGATTATTATTACCTATCAAACACATTCGCTGCTCACTCCTGCAAGACAGCCCAGATTGCTTCGATCATCTAATTCTAATCTACTTCTTGTTCCCAGTGTTAAGACAAATGTCGCAACTAGAGCTTTTTCAGTTGCTGCACTCTGTGGAACTCACTCCCTGAATCCCTGTTAGTGCCAAGTCTGTAGGATACATCATCATCCAGTGTTCCAATCCATCTGTTTACAACTGGAACTGCTTATCGACTATGAACTGCTTCACCCCTTCTTTTGTTTTTGTGCACTGCTGAGCTTGGGTCTTCTGAGGATTTTAGCATGATAGAAGTATTTTATATATTATTATGATAGATTATTTCATCTGAGGGAACCCTAAAAAAACCAGGGCCAGTGATATGCTGTTAGACCTGGTTACCTTTGAAATGTATTGGCCCAACAAGCTAATGTCAGGGCCTGTCCTAGATACACAGTTGTTTGCTACAAGTTATAAGGAAACAACTTGGCCAGACAACTGATATTCATCAAGCACAGAGAAACTCACAACTATTTCTCGATCATTTTGTAGTTGTTGGGATGGTCCCGTAGCTCCAGTAGCATCTGCCCCAGTCGCTCGAGTCACCGCAGTCGAGGATGTGGCTCCACCTGGTGACTGCACCAATGTCGCTGAACTCATGAGGCGCTGTCGGTGATGCAGTAGCTCATCTCGCACTCTTTGTGTTTTGTCGAGCAACACGTGCTGCGGCAGAGTAAAATGTTGACCGTCCTGGCGCCACACCAGAACAGGCAGCTTTAGTTATCATTTCATCACATAACTAAATTTATTAAAAGGCCAAAGTTTTATATTTCGGTTGCCCCAACAAATGGCATTGGCAATATAACATAAACTGAAAAAATATGTTATTTGACATTTTCAGAAAATCATATTTCGAAAAGTATTTGGCCAATTTTTAAACTTTATTAAGATTTCAGTTTCTCATGGCTGCAGGCATACTATTATCATAAAATATAATAATCAGCCATTTCAATCCCTACTATGTCTACAGACATAGTCATGGCAGGCACTTCAACAAAATTTGTTGAGCGGCTCATGCCGCGTGCCCAAAAATCGCACCAGCTTAGCACTGCGCCAATTTCTGGCCCTCAGGTCTCCTTTTGTTTCACATCCTGTATTGTCGGCTGATTCTGTTCTTTTCTGTGACTTACAGTGGAAAATTGGATAATAGTAAGTTTCTTTTCATGGTCGTCTGTTTTTGATTAAAATTGCACCAAAATTAAGCTGAAACGCACCGATTAGACGACGTAGATACACAGTTGTTTGCTATATATTGCAAGTTTTAGCAGATAAGGCTATATTGGCAGACATTTTTGATGGTCTAGTAGAAGTCTTCTAGAGGTCTTAGTCAGTTTTCTCAGTTAGTACACAAAATATTTTCCCGCTATGCGAAGGTGCTGTGGGGGCGCAGTGTTGACTTTGAGTTGTGCAAATTCATGAAAATTCGTCTGATCTTGATTCATGGAGTTGGACAGTGAGATCAATCTTACTGAAACCAAAATCATGACTTATTTACATTTCTATGAAATGGATTCACTACAAAGCCAATACAATCTGTTTGATACTTGTTTTGCAAAAACAAATTTTATTAATGATTATTATATTAGTAATGCTATATTTTTTATGTACTTTTTATTTTCTTGTTACTATATCAAGCAGTATATGGACACGTATATTGCATGTACTCTTTTGTCTGAAACAAAAGATTGATTGATGGATTATCATTGATGTTGATTAAACTTGTTGGGCCTGGCTGTGCCAAGTTACTAGAATAATGAAATTAAGTAATTTTTCAATGATTGAAAAAATCAAAGAAAAAAATGCACGAGATATTATTATATTCTAAACCATTCATTTATTTAATTGAGTGCAATCAGATTCTTAGAAAAGTTTTCATTAAAATACTTACTTTTACTTATTTAACTGCATATATATTTTTATTCCAGGATTTATGAAACAGTGAACTGTGAACAATCGTCTTGCACTTGGCTCCTAGGGGGAGTAATGTAGAATCTTGCAGCAGTCATCCATTCGACACGAGATATGTTGGGTTCAGCATTGAAATACTGTTAACATTACTTATGTTGAATTGCAGGACATATTTGACGAGAGTGACTGAACTATAAATATTGCTATACTGAACCTGCAGTCAGTGCAGTGTAGTGTACATGCAGGAAATTACAAAATCTCAGAACATATAATAAATTGTGTTATATTTATGCAATGACATGGTTTTTTCTATACATTTCTCCAACAATTATTTCATCATGGTCACCATGCCAGAATATTGTGGTTATTCTTTATATATAATATTATTTGGCAGGGAAACAAAGCCCAGGAACTGCAAACAAATATCTTCATAATCAATGGAAGTTATGGCTTTTTATTGAAACGTGTTGGTCTGTTGACTTTGCACACTAATTAGCCAGTGTTGATTTATTAATTGAGTGACTATTAATGATTAATGACTGATGATAAATATATATGTATATATATATATATGACCCTACTTAATGTGTTTTGAAACCCTGAACAAATTATACAAGTATCTTCATAATGATGGAAGTTATGGCCTTTTATCAAAAAGCCATTTTGAGTTTGCATATTAGTTATCCAATACTGACTTAATGAAAGTAGTTATGAAATGACTGTGATGCATGTTTAAAGTGAAACCAAAAGCATTGTTTGGGCCTTTGCATCTATAAGAGTGACTAAAAACTAACCTTTTGCAACCATAATTAAAACTCATACCTGCGGAGTACTTTCTCACAGGATTTCATGCTGACACAACTTGTGAAGAATTATATACATACGTGTCATCAACTTTGAGTTTGAAATGCTCATGTGAGCGATTACCAACCCGACACAACTCGTATTCTTCTTTCAAGCTGTGTGTTGACATTCCTAAACCTAACTTGCTTTATGACACTGATCTCTGGCCTGCTGGAACAAAGATTGGATGGTATTTCCCACCTAGGAAACACACACTAACAAATTCAACCCACTTATAGACTTTCCCCTCCGTATTGCTTCCTTTAACTCCAGAAGTATACGGAACAGTGCTTTTGACGTGGTTGACATCTTAAACTCATTAGATATACTTGCTGTGCAGGAACACTGGCTCTCTAAACAGAGCCTTTCTTTCCTTAATTCTGTTCACTCCGACTTTAACGCCAGAGGAATTACTTCCATTGATTACGGTGATGGTATGAGTGGACGTCCTCATGGTAGATTCTGCTTTTTATGGAGGCGTTCACTCGACCCCTTTATTGAACCGTTGATTTATGTTGATGAGAAGAGACTCCTGGGTCTAAAAATTACCAGCTCTAACGCCACTATTCTACTTCTTAATGTCTATCTACCATATCAGACTGATGACAATGCTGATGAATATCTAGAAATTTTAGGCAAAATCCAGGCCATAAGCGATTCATTTGAATCAACCAATATATTCATCATTGGTGATTTTAATGCGGATATTAAGAACCCCAGTCTTTTTACTCCATTTCTCAATGCTTTTATAAACGACTGTCACCTTATCGCAAGTGACACATTGCTTCTCCCCTCTGATGCTTTTACATATGTTAGTGATGCGCACGGCTCAAGGAGCTGGCTCGACCACGTGCTCACCACCCACTCTAGTCACTCATCAATATCTGATATGGAAGTTAAATATGATTGTGTCTCTTCCGACCACTTACCTCTATGCTTTTCTATATATGTCAAGTTATTACCTTCCTCTGAAGCCACCATACAGGAGCAAATTCAAGCACCTCGTCCTGTGTGGAATGCTGCCTCCCCCCAGGATCTCCATAACTATCATACACAAACTGGTTTGCTTTTATCTGCTATTGATGTACCTCATGAGGTTTTAAGATGTACTAACCCTAATTGTAATGATGAAGCCCATCGCACTTTGCTAAGCAATCTTTACAATGATATTATAAAATCACTCAAAGACGCTGCCGAGGTAATCCCTACTAAGGCTAACAACACGTCTTCTAAGTATACTGTTCTAGGCTGGAACGACCTAGTCAGAGACTCCCATCAAGCTGCTAGAGAATCCTTTCTCTTCTGGCGTTCTGCTGGGAGTCCTCGTCATGGTCCCTTGTATGATATAATGAAAATTAGACGCGCTCATTTTAAACGCAACAAAAGACTATGTGAAAAAAATGCTGAAATTCTTAAAGCTGAAAGACTTGCTTCTAAACTATGTAATAATGACTTCAAAAACTTCTGGAAGGACATAAAACATATGAATAACGCCAGGTTGCCAAATCCTAGCAATGTTGGTGGTGCTTCCGGTGTCGAAAATGTAAAGAATATGTGGCTTCATCATTACCAGTCCCTACTTAACTCTATACCTGGCTCTCCAGTCAACATCAAGAAGATTAATGAATACTGTAGCAATGTACAGCTTAATGTTCAAATGATTGTTAATGTTAAGGAAATTCAAGATATAATACATGCAATGCCTGTAGGCAAAGCCCCGGGTTATGATAGTGTAAGTAACGAACATTTTAAATATGCGAATGAAAAACTTCATGTTCTCATGTCACTTTTATATAGTAGCATGTTAATTCACGGTTTTTTACCGGATGCTATGATGATTACAATCATAGCCCCCATAATTAAAAATAAGGCGGGTGACCTGTCTGATAACAACAACTACCGACCCATTGCTCTAGCCACAATTGCTAGTAAATTATTTGAATCCTTGATATTATCCAGGGTTTCTACTTTTTTATCTACATGTGTAAACCAATTTGGATTTAAAAAGCATCACTCAACTGAAATGCTCATATTTTTATTAAAAGAACTCTTTCGACACTACATAGCGAATGGCTCATCTATGTATGTTACTATGCTGGATGCCTCTAAGGCCTTTGACAAAGTCAATCATAGTAAGCTATTCACCAAACTAATTGACCGGGGATGTCCTTCTTTTATTGTTCGCATTCTTTATTACTGGTACAGAACCCAGAAATTCACTGTCAGATGGTGTTGTAGCTTCTCAGAATTTTTTACCGTTTCAAACGGTGTTAAGCAGGGTGGAATCCTTTCTCCACATCTTTTTAACGTTTACATGGATGACTTAAGTGTAAATTTGAATAAATTACAAATTGGCTGTCTTTATGCAGGAACCATAATGAATCATATGATGTATGCCGATGACCTTTGTGTTTTTTCACCTAGTGTTGCGGGGTTGAGAAAACTCACCGATTGTTGTGCCGAGTATGGCAATATGTTTGATATAACATACAACGCCAACAAATCTTTCTGTATGGTTATTGATAACAAACCTAGGGACAAGAAAAATATTCATCCTGTTGTTATCAATAACCATACACTACCTTACACTGAGAAATGTAAATACCTTGGCCATATTATAAACAATAATCTTACTGATGATGACGATATTGCCAGGCAGAAAAGATGTATCTATGCTCAGGCAAATGCTTTAGCCAGAAAATTTTACTTATGCAACAATTCCATTAAAACAACTTTATTTAATTCATACTGTGGTTCAATGTACACCTCAAGTCTTTGGTGTCATTTTAAAAAACAGAGTCTGAAAGGTATTACTGTCGCTTATAACAACAGTTTTAGAATTATACACAACCTGTCACCCCGCTGTAGTGCAAGCCATATGTTCGCTACTAATTATGTTAAATCCTTTAATGAACGTATTCGCTCATCAATTTTTAGCCTTTTATGCCGGTTGGAAAAATCCGACAATATACTTTTTGTGAATTATCTTCACACTTTTATTTATTATCGAAGTCCATTGATTAAACATTGGATTGATCAATTGTATGCTTTTAATTCATGATGTTTGTACTTTTATACAAATATTTTTTTTTTCTCCTTACTTATCTTATATATATATTTTTTACTACACGTCATGTATGTATATTTATATATATTTTTTTCTCACTACATGTGCCTCTATTGTTCATCATGTGTGTATATGTATGTTTTTTTTAACCTGTATGTATTTATAATATTATGGGCTCTTGCCTGAAATAAAACATATTATTATTATTATTAAAAATATCACGCAAGTGGTTTACTGGGAATCTGCTCTAGAAGTGTGAAATTTTGGTCTAATGTCATTTTTCGTGAAGACCGAGATATTCATCAGTGTTTGCAATTTTGACCAATCAGCAGTGAACAGCCCCTTAACCCCCAATGTGGCTGTGACGTAGGCTGTGCATATCGCATGTATTTTTAACGTGGTTGAGATGTGCAGTTACATTTTTATTTCCTTTTATATTGGATTTACACACAGCAAAAACTCTTACAATGCTGTACTGTGCAGCATTCGGATGTAAACATGATTCAGCGAGGTATAGTTGTCTTTTTTTCGATTTCCTCTGGAAAAACAGACAGTAATGAAGCAATGAATTCACAATTGCGGGCAGCTAGTTTGAAGCCCACGTGATACGCTAGACTTTGTTCGGCCCATTTTTAAGTTTATAATTATATATATTTTCATCAACTAATGGGTCAAGATCCTTCAAAACCACTTGCATGATATTCTTGATTATAGTTGAAAATGGTTAGTTTTCAAGTACTCTTATATGTGCCTTTGCCTTGCTTTTGGTTTCACTTCATTGTCTTTATTATTATGCACTGGCTATTTACCGAGCAGCTCTGGAAATAACAGCCCATAATTTGTTATTTCCCGAGCAAACCGGAAGCTGATTTAACCAATCAAAACGCAGGATGGAATATTTCCTATTTCCCCGCGCGGGTGCATTCATTAGCTCGGCCGATTTTTTCCACGATGGAGGTGGGCAGGAAATTTGCATGTTGGACTGATTTTTTTTTATTGATTAATGAATTAAAAATGCCCTTATTGGGCCTATTGGACTTGCATTGTCATTTTTATTTTCAGAGCATGCTCTGAAAATAAGGCTGTGCAGCTGAGTTTATCTAGTTATTTCTCCACGTTATTTCACCTACAAAGCAAATATTTCCTTAAAAATCCAAATATAAATGTAGCAGATATAACAGAGCTGCTGCTCTAAAATTAAGCCTCTGATCGGCCCTTATTTTCAGAGCTCTGATCGGCCCTTATTTTCAGAGCATGCTCTGAAAATAAGCCTCTAATCGGCCTTTATTTTCAGAGCATGCTCTGAAAATAAGCCTCCGATTGGCCCTTATTTTTAGAACTCTGATCGGCCCTTATTTTCAGAGCATGCTCTAAAAATAAGCCTCTGATAGGCCCTTATTTTCACAGCATGCTCTGAAAATTAGCCTCCAATCGGCCCTTATTTTCACATGCTCTGAAAATAAGCCTCCGATCGGCCCTTATTTTCAGAGCATGCTCTGAAAATAAGCCTCTAATCGGCCCTTATTTTCAGAGCATGCTCTGAAAATAGCCTAACGTCTTAAGTCTTATTATTAATGTGTTTGTAAACCAGACAAATTATACAAATATCTTCATAATCATGGAAGTTATGGCTTTTAGGAAAAAACCTCAGAAAATTCCTGAGAAAATGGGAATCAATAACATATTATTGCTTGAAACTATAAATTAATAAAAACATGTACATTCGCACCTCTTCAAATCCCATTTCGAAGAGACATTCCATTGCTCCACTGACGGGCAACAAACGTTTCTCCACTACCGGATTTCCCACTCTTATTTGTCGATATTTTTTGTTTTCTGGATTGTTGAGGACATTGTTCGCAAACCTGAGCAACAAATTTGAGACGTCTAGGAAAACATCTGTGGGATTTTCGAGAAGTTGTTGGACGCCGTTCAATAAATCCTTCCCGACGGAAGCCATTTTTTAAAAATAAAATGGCAAAAGTGAAGTCAGTTACAGTCAATTCGACGTTGCGACGCGGCAAGGAAAAGTGTTCACAACATAATATTATGGACTCGCTGTTTGACATTTTCCAACTTGTGTGGTTGGTGTAGAGTATGTTGTATAATATATGCAGAATGCAAATCACAATACAAGCTGTTTTCGGTATTGCTGGTCAAAAGATAACCCTACTAGCTAGCACTACCCGTTACCGGTGGGGTTCAGATCATTATTTTTATTTTTACCAACCGGTTCAAGCGAGATTAATAGTGTTAGTGCCAATGATTTGTAGGCGTTCGTTCCCTTTTGAATATTTGTTTGCGCATAATGTGGAATTGCTTGAATAAATTTTAGCAATCTGTGTCAATGAGGTAAAGTAATAGCATACTGTCCCCTTGCACGACAGCACTCCATTACCTTGGCATAGCAGCACAATTAAGTGTAGGGGGCGTGGCGGGGTCTTCTCCATATTTTAAACGTAAAACGGTATGACACAACGGTGGCATTCTGGGGCATTTTGAAGTCGAAATAAAAAACAATGCCCCTCTGTTGATGGAATACATGACCCCTATTTGACCACATCCTTGGCAAGCGATCAGTTGCCATCGTAGAAGGTAGAACGGATATATTCCTTGAGGTGTAGCATGGCGCAGAGGCACATGACTGCTCTGCTGTGGCGAGACAGACAGCATCAGCAGTACCACGACTGATTCATTTCCTGTCTCGTGTCATTGAGTGTGCAGGGTCTCTCATCCACATTCACCATCTTGCCTTCCAACGACCCACTTCGTTAGTATCTAGCACATATCACCTGGCATATCATTTTGGAATGTCTCGTACAGCTGGAATGTTATATTATGTTGCGGTGCGAGGTGCTGGGCCACGTAGTGATCATGAGCTACCAGTAGCCATGTGTCCATTTCATGCAGTAATTAAGTGATCCATGAATGGCAGATACATCTCTCTCTTCCAACTTTGCCTGGGCGTGTCACCATGCAGGCACTTTCTCACTATGCCCCTCTTTACAAGCATCGCGCGGCTTACTCGCCTCTATCTCAAATGTTCTAGCTAACTCAACAGCGCTGTCAAATAATTCATTCCAAACTTATAGGTCAGCAATGTCCTGCTGCAGCTCCGTGATTGTAGTTGTTATCTGCAAGAAATAATACGTTTGACCTGTAGGAATGTGGTCAGATTTTCATCAATGCTTATGATAAAGTGAAACTGATGGACAACAAGTAGTTTATGGCGTTGTCAAGTTTCGGAAACAGTTGCCTAATGATGATGTCAAGAACCAATTGAACGTCACATTATAGAAGGGGAAGCAAAAGTGAATGGGAAGGCTGATAAACATGTGGCGCAGAGAAATAGAAGCAGTGATGACAAAACAGGAAGTACAAGGACACATCGAACTGGAAACGCAAACCCACGGCTGTGTCCGTTGGAAATGAGTCGTTAATGACCTATGCTCCCCCAGGGGGTGAAACGGCTTCCGTCAAGTCGTTTGTCGCTCCCTAGAAGACAACTATACCATGCGTGAAATTGGGTGATCGCATGCACGCACGCACGTACGCATGCCCCCATGCATGGCTTTCTTGTCCACTTGCCATCTGGGCCTGACGCCTTAGATGACAATCTTGTTAAGTCTTGTTAAATCATGCTCAGTCTTATGAAATCGTGTTAAGTCTTCCTAAGTCGTGGTTAAATCTTGTTAAATCTTATTAAATATCGTTAAACCTGGTTAAATATTGCTAAATATTGTTAAGTTAATCCAATTCGCCACCTAGTGAGAATCGGGCGAGATTATGCAATGTGCGATTACTCCGCCAGTCAACAAAGTGAAAATAGGCATGTGAGTTGGCTTTAGTACCAATCGGACGCAGACGCCGACGAGTACCTACATTCAGCATCCTGTAGCCAACGCGCCACGCACCATGACCCCGACTGTGACGACTGCGTTCCTCGGCGCGTTGGTTTGCTGTTTCTTCCTAGCGGTTACCGGCCGTGTGTTTGATTTGCAGCAGGACCAGAATGCAATTATTGGTTCGTATAATCAACTGTATTTCGTGTTGCTATTAGTACGCCTTGCCCCAAAACGTTTACACTGTTGTCACTCGGAAGTGCACGGTGATGGGACTTTGACTGCGCTTAAATTAACAGTCACGGGTTTGTTACTCATAGCTCATGTGATCCGTGCGCCGTGGCACAAGTGTATTGCTCAGTAATGATGAGTGTCTGGAATTATTTAATCGCATAGGTCGTTGTTATTCAGGGACATTATTACTTCATATTCAATAACTGGGTGCCACAGAGTGTTACTGTGCATTGTGAGAACCGGCAGCAACACGCTTATAAAAATAAAAGAGAATGCCTAATCAAACACCACAGGGAAATTATAATGAGAAAATCCACGTCTATTCACCGGCTTCTATAACTCGTCATTTTCAAACACATCTGGTAGTGAATATGTTATAGCATTCTATAGCTTTTCTATTGATCACAGCGTAGGACCTACTCTTATTTTTATGGTCTGTGTATTCTTAAGATAGTTTTTTTTATTTGATTTAGGCAGGTTTCTTTGAATATGGTAAACGTGATGAACGGCAAAACCTGTCGAGTCCTGCGCGAACCGTCGAGTTCTGTCTGCGAGAACCGTCGAGTCCTGCGCGAACCGTCGAGTT
>SDWI01000746.1:228203-260269 GCA_009193005.1 Lamellibrachia luymesi | reverse complement strand
GTCTTCAGCGTAGTCTTGCTACTATTATATTCCGTGATCGCTCAACGTAAGTATGCTACATGCAAGTTTCACAAGATTGTTCACAGTCTGTTTTACGATTATGGATTACATGTATGAACATAATGTGTACCGATATTTAAAAAAATATCTTAATTATTGTGTGTACGTGTGCATGTTGGTGGTGGTGGCGGTGGCGGTTGACTGTGGGTGTGGATGTTGTGGTTGTAGTGGTGGTGCTAGTGGTGACTGTAGTTAGCGGCGGCGGCGGCGGCGGTGGTAGTGGTATTGCTGTTGTTGTTGCTGTCGTGGTCGTTGTCGTGATAACGATGATGATGGTTGTGGTGGTGGATGTGGTGGTATTGGTACTGGTGGCGTTGGTTGTGATGTTGTTTTGTGTGGTGATGGTAGTGGTGCACCTGATGATGTTGATGGTGGTGGTGATGGTGGTGGTGGTGGTGATTGTGCCGGTGGTGGTGGTGGTGGTGTGGTGGTAGTGGTGGTGGTGATCGTGGTGATGGTTTGATTGCCCTATAACACTGTTACTTGTCGGTTTCAGCTCCAGACAGAACAAGTATGTCGAATATCCGAGGAAATGCACCAAAAGGTGTAGTAGTGTTTTTATTACTACTGATAAATATATAGTTGTCCTCCGTCATGGCCCGTAATTCACGCATAAATAGCACAGAATAAAGAGGGCAAATCGGTTTCATATATGCTAATCAAACTGGCCAAATGTTTCGAAGGTTAGAAACTTTGTTATCATTAAACAGTTAATAAGAAAGTGGACCACCGGGGCAAAGTGAAATATCCTTTGTTTAGACTAGAAAGTGTAGAATTTTACCTGTGCAGTGGCACACCAGTAGCCCATGTGATCTTGCAGAACATCAACATTTTAAGAGTTAATTTGTTATCATTGAAATTTATATTCCCTGGTAACAATGACTAATGAAGATTCTCTAAACTAGTATGGTTGATGCATCTAAGCTTCGTGCCTGACACATTCACGGTGCGATTTGGGATTTATGTCCCCGGCTGAATTGATACATAGTACTCGTGTGAGAAGAAGGTGGTCTGGGCAAAGTGGAAGGGGCATAGTGGAGCCGCGTTCTACTTTGCCCCATGTTGTTGTTCGGTTTAAGCTAGGAACGACAGGCAAACTACGTTTTCAATTTCCGTTTTTACGCGATAAGAATCTACGAAGTCTATTCCCCACTGTAATGTAAACAAATATTTTGTTTAATTAGAAATAGCATAAAAACCTTTCTATAGGCGAACTTTGCTTTCTTAATCAGGTAATTCTAATTGAATGCACAATCATTCCGTTACATCGTTAGCACTCACCGAATATGGCCAATAGTTCGACTGCGCTGCTTTGACGGAAGCAGACCACTGCTATATGTTACGTAGGCAGACTACGTTTTGATTAATGAAATGTGCCGTCATGTTAGTGAAAATGTAAAGGGACATATATGTAAATGAAAGTCCATACTAAAGTAGCTTAAACTTGGGATGGTGAGTTACTGAAGCTGGGCGTTCGCGCATTTAGGCGACCTGCTTTTGCGTAAGACAGGGAGCAGTAATTGTTATTGGATCCCGTGTTCTGCTAAATAACCATTTTATATAATTACGTAATATTGGGGGTGTCCTTAGATTTGTTTGTCTTGTTTTTACTTCTTTAATGTGGCCTTTTTGGAATATAGGGGAGACCGGGGCTAGTTGAAACGATTTTGTTTATTTTGGTAAATACACGAAATAGGCTTAACGTGCAACAGAATGCATCACGCGTATCTAAACACATGTATTTGGGCCACATAAAACAGCCATAAAAATATTGTACCTACAGTAATTTTTTTCATGTATCTACTTTTTTGGAGGTAGTCCAAGTGTTCCAACTAGCCCCGTATGCGGGGCAAGTTGAAACATGTACCGGGGTAAGTTGAAACACCTTTTTTTCGTTGATATGACGATTTTTATTCATAAAAAACAATTAATTAAATGTCAAAACATTATAATTAATATGTATTTATAAGCAGGGCAGGTGCCCACAACATATTATTATAACGAGGAACGTTAACATTAACACTTAACAGTGAAACATGGCCATCAAACTTGTAGGAGGCTAACTTACTGAACTGGCGGAGTGCGTAGGTTATTATTGACAATGGTCACACACAAAGCATTTGTCGCCAGACGTACAGTTTTCATGTGCCCACATTTTATATGCAGTGCATTGCACCCATTTTTCACCTGGCAGGCTGTTACTAAAGGGTTCGCCGCATAGCAGACATGGGCATGAATCGTCGTCATTCACGGGTGCTGGTTTTGCTTTTTTGGAGACCACCAAGGCCCTGGCAACACTGGATGTGTTTGCACCACCTTTCCTTTTGCATGATTGTTGTTGCTGTTCCTGAATAATCGCATTCTTCTCAGGTGTGTCGGTCAGCACCCTTGTGCGTCCAGGTTTTCGGCCGCGACGAATCCCTTTCCGAGGGCAGGCTTTGGGAAATGGTCTGACGTGTTCCGGAGAAANTAAAGATGAACCTGTCGAAGGGCGATATGCCACTCACGCGAAAACCCGACAGGATGTTTGCGGGGGTCATGGCCCTGGGGAATGCGGTTCCCACCACTCCCGCAATGTCGTAGATTGTCATCGTGCGACCCGGATGCCCGACTATCCACCCATCGCCGGCCGAGTTGTAATACTTTTTGAACGGTCCGTAAACGGAACGATCGAGCGGCTGCAACTTGTGAGATGTGTGCGGGGGGAATGAGAGCATAATCACCCCGTTCTCTTTAGCGAATTCTAGGACCTCAATTGACAGATGGGATTCGTGATTATCGAGAATCAATAGCACAGTTTCTTCTTGAGAGCAACGCACATTACGCACGAAATACTTCATAAATGTCAAGAAGTTTTCAGCTGTCATCCAGCCAGATGGGTGTGCGGCGCCAATGGAGTTGGAGGGAGCACCGTTCACAAAGGAATCTTTGTAGTGCACCCTCGGGAACACGAACATTGGTGGAACAGTGTTACCAATCGCACTGACCGCGCATCACACAGTCACAAGCTGTCCCCTTTCGGCGGACACGATTGCTCCAACTTGTTTGACACCAGTCGACGCGATGACCTTACTGGGTTTCTGCACAGTGGTGCAGCCCATTTCATCAACATTCCAGATTCTAGCTGGCGTCAATGCCTCGCGTAGGTACAGCCGCTCTAAGTTGTCGTTGAATAAGGCGACGTTCGCCCTGTTGAAATTCATGGCACGTCGGAGAGACGTCGCTTCCGGCGTCCGTAATGCGATCTCCCTGTGTCGTTTTAAGAAACCAGTTAGCCAGTCGACCCCAGCTTTTTCGTTAGAAGCCCAAGAATTTGGCATTTTCTTTTCTAGTTTCTTTGCGTAGTCGTATGCAAGACGTCGCATCTCCATTGTGTTCAGCCCATAATACAATGCGGCCGCTCTTTGCACGTAGTCTACGAGTAGTTGCTCCTCGTCGATGGATAACACAGACTGGGCGTTGAAATAACCAGTACGCATGTCTCCATCGCCACCATTCGAGCGATACCTGATGCAATATCGGCGCAGCGTGCAGTGCGGGATGCCATGTTCGTCGGCTACGTTGCGACATGGGAGACCAGTGTCGACTACCTTCCGAACTGCCGTCATGATCTGTTCATGATCGGCGCGACCTCGGTCTGTTTTGCGTTTGTACATCCTCATTGGATAGTTCACCTGAAATTAAATGATAATTGTAATTGGTTTAATAAATCAGACCTCAAATTGCAGTGAATGATATATACTGTATTTACATGTTTATGTATTAGTACGATCAATTCCGAAATGTATTATTGCACATAGCATAGCAAGGGGCTAGTTGAAACATGTTTCAACTAACCCCGTCAAAGGGCGCGACCGATAAAATGGTCGGCCGCCATATTTCCTTTTGCGATTTTATTTCGTTTTTGGTGGACAAATATCCCCTAAGCAGCTTCTAAACAGGCATATATTTAGTTTGCAATAGTGACCGATACGCTATGAGTAACAACATATATTTTACAATCACATTTATTTACTTGAACAACGAGAAATGTAACAAACCTGCGTAGTTTTCGATATTCACGTTTCTTCGCGCCAATGTCAACACGAGTTGTGTTTAATAACGTGTTTGATCGCCAGATGGCACCGCTGGCGCATTATTTTTAATTATGTCAGTGTTAGGTCGAATGTTTCAACTTACCCCGCGTTTCAACTAGCCCCGGTCTCCCCTACCCCTCAGGACACTGAAATTCAGTCAATCAATCCTTTATTCCAACACACAGTTACAAAACAATAAATAAAAACAAATTACTAAAAACGTGCAACAAATGTGAATTGGTGAAAAATACACAAGGGTGAGTTGGAAATAATTCCAAGACTTGGGAAAATGTCATAAGTAGTTATAAAGTCGTTCGCCCTAAAGAGCCCCTTATTTCGGAGGTTACTAAAATAGACATTGGGAAAAACACGGGTATTCATCCCTGTGGGAAAGCGTTTATAAAGGACACTCTCGCTCGACGCCTGGTAACTAAGAGAGGAACTATACGAGAAAGGACCGGACTGGTTGCCTACCAACTTGCCTGATTCCATTTTCACTCGCTCGACGCCTAGCGACTAAGATATGAACTAATTCACTAGATTGCATTTTTACTATTGCATTGTTGCTCCCCTGGCGACTGAGAGCGGAGCTAATTGATTATATGCATGGTGACTAATCGAGAACCGAACAAACGCAATAGGTTGTGTGCACGCGGATTTTATTCAACAAAGAGCGCGATACAAGAGGGTATCGTGTAATGAAAAACTTACGGGTTTATCAATACCACAACAGAGGCTGTTGTGACGATGAGAGACTTACGGGTGCTACCTACTTACAGAAGTCCAGAGGTTAGGGGTGCGTCCATCACGCCAGCGGCTCGTGCGATGGGGGGTGGACGATATTACAGGTTACCCTCTCTGAGACATTTACGCCAATCAAACACGCGACAATCGTTAGCGACTAACTCGCTGCCAAACACATTGACGAAAGCGTTCATAGGAAAGTAGGCAAACTACGCAATATTGTTCGCAAACGTTAGATAGAGGATTATGAAGTCTCTTGACGATGTGAGTCCATTCGGAACAATGTTCGTTCAGAAACGCGCGGAACCTCATGTATAGAGGTAGTACGCCGTACGAGCAGAAGTATTTACTGTCGGGGTCCACGTACAGTGCTATCCAATGTTCGACTGGTTCGTCGCCGTCGAGAGTATTACACACGAAAGCGACCGGGAACCTTTCGATCGTCGTAGACAATCCGTCTTTGGGTAAGACGTCACGAAATATACACTTAGTTCGTGCATCGATCGCTAGGAGTCTGGCGATCTGTTCGGTGTCCATCAGAACTCGTAGATGACGTTTCGACTCTTGTCGATTTCTAGGTCCACCAACCTCATATGACCCAATGCCAGGTCCATCAACATCAGATTATCCACACCTACGACCGTCTGACCAGATTCCTGCTTCAGAGCATACAGCTGTAACATCTGCCTGGTACACCAGGACATGTATCACCAGCAGACACAATGGGAACACCCCTGGTTGAACTAAATAAACCTATAAATAAAAACACAAGAAGGAATTGGAGACAAAAAACAAATGCAGACAGAAAACGGAAGATGTCTGCAAAGTGGTTCAATGACAATACTGGTGACAACAATTGTATATCAAAAAGCAAAAAGAAACAGGGAAAACTAGTATGGTAGAGCATAAGACATCCGTATCGTGTGGGTCAAGTGGAAATCAAGGAAAGGGAGAAGGAAAGGGGAAAGGAAGGAACAACTGAAAGATAGTGAAAGAAGAAATAAAGAAAGAAAAAATAAGTTTATTTGACCCCATGTACCTAATAAAATTAGTATTGTTTATGGTCGTGTACACGTAATACGNTATATATATATATATGCTTAGGTCTTTTTCAGAATCGCACTCCAGAGAGAAATGGATAAAGTGCTAAACTTCTGTAAGTTGGTCACATGCTCGAACTGATGACGTTACTGACTTTACTTGTGAACTATATATGGAGTAAATACATTTCCAGTGTATTGTATTCGCTGAAAGAGACAGTATTCCTGGCATGGAAGTGGTTTAGTGGTACTGATCTGTTTCTATTATTGAGTTCTAAGTAATTTCACTTTGCCTTGTGGTGATGTTCACTTTGATCCGCAGTCTTGGGGTAATGTGGAATTTCCGTAATTTTTTTCGTCAAAAAGTCTAATAAATATTCCGTTTACAGGAATTGGGTTTGTGTATATGGAAACAGTTTGTATTATATTCTGTAACAATCATCACATAGTGAATCTACTTGGAATAAGTTGACCATAATGGCACAAAACATTTTGCCGTTCCACTTTGTCCTGGGCACCACTACTTCAAAAGGTTGATAATCAATCCGTTGTATGTGCTTATCTTTCGCATGGACACTACCACTACTGAAGGCTGTCCGGTCAAAGCTGACGTGGTCATCATCATGGACACGTCCAGCAGCGTCGGCGAGCGCAACTACCGAAAGATGCAGCAGTTTGTCACCAAACTGCTGGACCAGGCCAATATTGACGAGGGTCGAATCCGAGTCGGCCTCGTCTCGTACAGGTGACTACTTTATAGTAGTACTTATAACTTATAAAATAACATCTGCTGCACCTATGTACAGCAAGCTATCATCTGTGAAGTGGGCGTACTTTCATGTTTTTGTCTCCCAGTTGCACATGCCTGTAATCTTAATATCATAAGCACGAAACGAATGTGTCTATTCCTCCGAGTGGCCATTTCCACACAATGCCGCTACCTCATAGTCCTGACAATTTTAAATATCTTCCACATAAACCTACACACACGCTTTCTCTCTCTGTCACTCACGCAGATCTCTCGCACGCACATGCACGCACGCACACACACACACACACACACACACACACACACACACACACACACACACACACACACACACACACACACACACACACACATGCACTGAATTTAACCAAGTTACAACTAACATGAGTTCTGTTTGCAGTACTGATGCACGTATTCACTTCCGTCTGAATGAGTTCCGGTCGAAGGCCCAGATCGACAAAGCCGTAATGGGTATACCTTACTTGGGGGGCAGGTATGCACGAATTATTGCTATGATGATTTAATTTATATAATTTATATAATTATATACCTGATTCGTTTGAAGAATGGCTGAACTATTTAGTGCATACATGGTTTTGTAGTAGCTTAATGGTCAGAGTGTATTAACTGTGCGAACTTAGACACAACCATCTGTTTGGCCACTAGTACGAACACGGCCGATGCCATCCTCGCCATGCGCGGCCAACTGTTCAACAACACCAAAGGCGACCGTCCCGACGTGCCGAACGTCGCTATCGTTCTCACGGATGGTGTGTCGAACTTGAACTCGGAGCGGACAATCCCGGAGGCGAAGGCGGCAAAGGTCGCAAACATCCACATGTTCATTATCGGCATTGGCCTGGCTGAGCAGACTTATGAGATCGACCAATTGGCGAGTCAGCCTATTGAAGAGAACCGCTTTCTCGTGATGACCTTCGACGAGCTGGACTTCATCAGAGCTGCCGTCTACGACCATCTATGCGAGAGTAGGTATCATGTAAATTGGCTATTATTTCTCGTACTGTAGGCTATCTAATTAATACGAGGCTAATTAATATTAATACGAAGCTATCTAATTAATACATCACATAGTGGTCTCGTAATGGCACGTGACAAATAATTGCATTTTATGGATGTCATATGGCAAGTTCGTCTTGTTATAAAAGGTGGAATAATTGGAGCAAATGAAATATATGTGTGGCCATTCAACGGCTCGAACAATTTTAAATCTAAAATGAGCTCCGTACTAACCAAACTTAGTCTCAACAATAAAATGTACGCAACTATTCACAACAATCACCATATGAAAGTTATTGATATAAAACAATTGTGCGCAAACGGTAAACATTTAATACGTGACAGTTCCGGTGACAGCTATGTCTACTGATAACAACATTGGTGATAAATACGAGCAAATAATGTGTTGCTTTATCTCGACAGGGTGCCTGCATTGTGTTCTCTTCTACCGCAGGCTAACATCGTTCTCACATTTCATCTTTAGTTCTTCTCCCTGTCTGTATGATTTACATTATGTCCACGATGCCGTCCATGGATCCACGTGACGCTGATATGACAGGCCTTTCTCCGTCCTTCAGTTGCAGAATAAACATCCACATTACTAATGTTTACATTTCGTGTGCCAATGTTGTCGTTTTTCTCGTTTACGCGGATCTAGTTGCATAATGGGGTGACCTGCTTCCCCCCTCCCCCCCCCGTCTCCATGCCGTTGTATTTCATCAACTTACGGTTCGAAGTTATCCTGTGTGTAGATGTTTGTTTATTTATTGTTATAAAAATAACTCGCCCAGTCTTGCTCACTGCTGTTTCCTCCCTGTCACGTCTGCCGATTTGTCTAAATGATGTATGAAAGTGAAGTACAGCACATCATATCAGTCACTACAATATACCACTAAGCAGAATGTTTTGTTTTTAGAGTTCGTCACTGAAATTGTACCAACGGCGCCACCTCTCGGTACGTGACACTTGCAACTGATACGGTGCTGGACTTATAATTTGATCTATTCATGAGACCCATGAATATGACGATGTGCTTGCTCTCATTAGATAAACAATACATGCGCTATCATACGCTACAGGTCGAGCAGTTAGATTTTCATGAAAACAATGTAAACTTTTAATTATATCAAAACAAGCAAATAATGACAATGATGGTGATACCATACAATCAGGATACCATTAATATCACAATGTCAATGTTGGTAATGACATTCATATAAAGCTATGTTAATGTGTTCTGGATCACAACCTTCGTCACTTAACCACACATAAACTGGTCACATGATTATGTTGTTTGTTTTGTGCTTATTATGTAATCCTCTCTCTCTCTCTCTCTCTCTCTGTCTCTCTCTCTCTCTCTCTCTCTGTCTCTCTGTCTCTCTCTGTCTCTCTTTCTCTATCTCTCTCTACCTCTCTCTCTCTCTCTTTCTCTCTGTCTGTCTCTCTCTCTGTATCTCTGTCTCTCTCTCTCTCTCTTTCTCTCTGTCTGTCTCTCTCTCTCTCTATCTCTGTCTCTCTCTGTCTCTCTCTGTCGCCCTCTCTCTCTCTCTCTCTCTCTCTCTCCTGTCTATCCTGTCCTGTACATCTACGGCAGCATTTCTGTCACCACTCAAATCTTTCTCAAATCCCCTCTCTCGCATTCATCACTCTTCTCTATATTAATTATCACACGCACACGCCCGCACGCACGAACGCACGCACGCATGTACCCACCACCTCGCACGCACACATACACACACACACACACACACACACACACACACACACACACACACACACACACACACACACACACACACACACACACACACACATACACACGCACACGTATTGTGTTCTGTAGAATGCAGGGCTGCAGTAGACCTCGTTTTTATGCTGGACGCATCGAGCAGCGTCGGTGAGGCCGACTTCCAGAGCATGCTTCGCTTCGTCGTCTCTCTTGTGCAGGACATGCACGTCGACACGGGCCACGTGCGCGTTGGCCTGCTGTCATTTAGTACGGAGGTGTATGTGCACATTCAGCTGAACGAATTCTCGCAAAAGCAGCGCTTGCTGGACGCCATCTCTTCCATGCCTTACATCTACGGCAGCACCAACATGGGCGACGGCTTCAGGTTTGTCAGGCGTTGATGCAACTGCCGGCAGTTTGTTTCCCTGAACCTGTTCTTGATTCTCCTAATCGACATCCACTACTTTATGGAAGTGGAATAATTTAGATATGATTTAAGTTACATATATGTGTAGCCGTAACTGCCGACAATCTAATCTATATTATAATCTGGTTACGAAACTCGTGAAGACAACTTGGTCGAGAATCGACTACCATCAAGTTGTTTTATAATACGAAAATGTAGGGAACACATATTACATACTGACATATGTGGACGTGTTGATAGCGCTTTCCACTTGCAGTGTTAGCCCCCCCCCCCCCGTGTTAACTTTCATCAGTAAGTCATGGATTGTTTCGACCTTACGTTACTCTATTGTACAAATTGTTGATTTATGTCTAACGCAATACAATCCCACATTAAATGGCTCTATATAACCATATACGTTTCTGTCTAACATGAAAATAATTAGATATGTGCCTTTTGACAATTTACATTACAATTCTTTCATCTTATCCGAAATGTTTTTATTTAGGTTGTAAAGATTTCCCCGCCCTATAGGGATGGCTTCATCGATACTAGTGACGATGACGTCCTGATTAAATGACGTCAATGCGCTGGGGCATTTCATGAAATCCCCGATGTTGACCGTAGTTACAATTCACTTTTTAAAATGAATTCCTAATTATGGAGTTTAGTAGATGAGTCTTACATGGCAATTGGCATCCGACCTACAGACGAGGAATCTATCCACCTATCCAAAGTTGCCTAAGCCGAGCGTACTATACTTACAGGAGAGTTCGCACTGGCATGTTCCGGGAATACAGCGGCGACCGCCCCGGTGTACCGAACATCGTCGTCGTCCTGACGGACGGCCTTGCCGACGTGAAGGTGCGCCAGGCTTTCCAGGAGTCGCAGGCAGCCAAGGCAGATGACATCGACGTGTTTGCCGTCGGGGTCAACTTCCGGGGCGAGGCGTGGCATTTAAACAAGCTGGCGTCCCGTCCGCTCAACAGGTTCATGATGTCCGTCAGCGACTTCGACCAACTGACGTCGATCAGACGTAAACTTTTCACGGCTGTCTGTGACGGTAGGTGGCGCGCCAGCCTACGAGTGACACTACATTGTTACAATTGCAGCTATTACGCATATGTTATTATATATGCTATGTTCGCTTATGATCGGTAACACATTGAACAAGTAATGTAATTAATTAACGCGGAATCTATTAATACAATATGTAAACGTAATATTTATATCGTAACTGCTGTTTTGGTGTTGCTACTGCTAATATTGTTGTCGCTGCTGTTACTCATGTTTTTACAACTACAACTACTGATATTATTGCTATCGATACCACCACTGCCACCACCACCGCTACCACCGCTACCACCACCGCCACCACCACCACTTCCACCACCACCATAACCACTGTCACCACCACCACCACCACCACCACCGCCACCACTACCACTGCCACCACCACCACTACCACCACCACCACCACCACCGCCATCACCGCCACCGCCACCACTACCACCACCACAACCACCACCACCACCACCACCACCACCGCCGCCGCCACCACTACCACTACCACCACCGCCATCAATAATTATAAGAAGAAGAAACACTATATTTATTATTGTTGTTGTTGTTTCGCATTTACAGCTGCAGCCAATTATCGACCACCACCACCGCCGACAACAACAACAACAACTACTACTACTACTACAACTACAACAACGACCACTACACCCCGCCCCACGACACCTCCCACTACCACGCAACCTGAGCCTGCCTACGTATTCGGTAAACACCTCACAGCCCAAGCGCTGGATATGCTTAGAGTATGACGTAGTCGTAAAAGTATGCCTGACCACTTTTCTTCTCACAGTCAGGCAGTCGTTCGTGCAGTAGCTGTGGAACGCTGAGTAAATTACTAGCACACTTGACGTCTTCAATGTTCTACTCACTTAAAAATAGTTCAAATTTACTAAGTTACAAACTGCAGTAGCTAGTCGCTACACACGTTTCAATCAGTGCATGGGTCACAAACATCGGACAATCTAAAATAATAGATACCATGTTACTGGTAAGCTGGAACATTTTAGATAAACCATACCAGTTTGTCCAGAAACTCCTCAGTAATGTTTGTTATCGCAGCCGTATTTTGTGAACCTTCCCTTTGGACACATCCTGTATTCACACGTACATATGTACATATTCACACGTACATATGTATTCACACGTACATATGCTGCAACCAACAACTAAACATTTAAGTAACACTTGAGCTAAGTGTCTCGTCTTCGTCGATTTGTCTATTTCTTTTACATATCCCCTAAACACCTTTGTTTTTTCTCATCCGAATTTCCTAAAATGAAACTGTGCCCTGTGCAGGTTGCCGCGGTCAAGCGGATATTGTGTTTCTCGCCGACTCTTCTGGCAGTATCAACGACTTCAACTTCCGTCACATCATACGCTTCGTTGATAATCTCACGTCGTACTTTGACGTCGACGCGGGCCGACAACGGGTCGCCCTGATCACCTTCAGCGATAACGCCCATATCGAGTTCCACCTGAACAAGTACAACAAGATGGAGCCGTTGAGAGAGGCCATCCGCAGCGCCCCCTACAACTACGGCTCGACCAACACCGCTGAGGCACTGCGCACAGTCAACAACATATTCACCAAGAATCGAGGTGACCGGGCTGACGTGCAGGTGAGGTCACCTGGCGTTGGATACTCACCGTAATTATTTTTCATACAAAGCAGCACGTGTTCTATTTATTGCACAGTTCTATAGTGTACACGTGCAAATTACTTACTTAACCGAACGTGCTTCAGAGCCCCGTGCAGGCTTGACAATTTATCCACTTACCTGATAAATAATTTGGTCACACGACAATTGGTCACAATAGGTAACCTATTTTGCAGAGCGCAACATATGGTCACAATTTTATTATAGCAATCACAACAAACACTTTTATTAATATAATTTATTAATGAATCCGTTTTTGAACTTAAACAAATTGCCATGTTGTTAATTTATAATAATTGTATTAGAGTTCACTAGCACTGACGAAACAACTGGACAAATAAAGAGCAGTCAAATGTTACAAAACAGGGACGAAGCCAGTCTTTTAAGTGGCATTTTATTACTTTTATTTAGCCATGGTGTAACTAAATGTAGCATCGCAGGACCAAATGTCATGTGACGAAGTGTCTACGACATTTGATGCTTATACATATATATGTTTTGGTAAACAATTTCATCAAATTGGTAGATAACAACTTTTAACCACAATTATTCAAATTTAATCTCTCAAGTTATCGGCTACCCTCAGTAATTATTTACTTCCAGATGTCATGCTGGTCATTTGCATGTGAATATATTATCAGCAAGATTAATTATATCTATACATATTCACAATTTTCCAATCTAAATTGGATTGTTCAATTAAGGAAGATGGTGATGAGTACATGAGCCATGCAATCAATGGAAACATCAGATAGTTTGCTTACACGTGGCTTATTTCAAGACAACAATAGCAGCCGCATTTTACTAAGTTTTTTTGTATATGCACCTTTCGCTGAGTTAATTATTGTGATCGCATCCTTCCCTCGCACCCTCTGGAGTTAACATATTACTCCCACCCCCGCCCTCCGCCGTCAGGGCTCTACTTTCTAAAACTGTCTATCCCGCACAGTTCAATATGAAAACTGTCCGTTCTATAGTACGAAAATAGTACATAATTAAAATCGGGTAGGCTGTGACGAATTCAATTCAGTTTCCTTCTGAAATGACATTCAGAATATCGTCATCCTGGTGACAGACGGGAAGTCGAACGTCCATCAGCATCGCACTGTGCCCGAAGCTCGTCAAATCCGTAACCAGAACGTTGTTGTAGTTGGGGTCGGAGTCAGTCTCAACGAGGTGACGGAACTGCAGGTTTGTAACACGCCTTCTTATTGGTTGTTGGGTTTATGCGTATATGAAAACGCTGTTGCAGTTGTCATCGCGATACATAGTAACGTATAATGGTGAGCCATTGGTTCATCATAATATTTTTTTATACTTTTCTAGGAATATATATGCTTACTGATGTGATATATCGACACTGTTTTCTACAAGTTGCTATGTTCCTCTTTATCATTACTTGGATATGAATATTTAATCAATGCGATTGCTAAGCCTCCAAGTATGAAAATAACATTAAGTCAGTTTTCAGGGAATTAATTTTCAAACAGCAACTTAGATACTTTGATACCATAATACTAGTATTTTCAGACATTAAAATATGATATTCAAAATGTAATATAGTTAATTTTGGTTCAACTAGGTTGATAATACATAACGAATATTTAATTAACTAGATGTTTCACCAAGTAATTATTAAAAACTTTGTATAATTTGCTTTCTGCGAAATAACGATCTTGCCATTTCCTTCAGGAAATAGTTACGCAGCCATCGTATAAGTTCGCCTACTACGTCGATGCTTTCGAAGGACTTAACGGCATCTCCACGAAACTATCTCAACGCATCTGCGAAGGTGATTGGCGTCAGTGCAAACTATTTGTCACGCTTAAATTAAACTCTTACTAGTGCTACCATGTTATAGTATTTTTAAAGTTCAGGTTAAATTAAACAATTGATTGGTGTTATACAAATTAGATATATTTGCGATGCGATACCTGAATTAGCAGGTGACACACTTAATTAGTTGCACACGTCAATATGTTTCATTAAGCGAGAATAATATTTGCTAGTTAAGTCAGTATCATGTTGCATCATATCTGAACTCTAGCCTAAATTAGCAGGTGCCACACGTAATTAGCTGCACACGTCAATATGTTTCATTAAGCGAGAATAATATTTGCTAGTTAAGTCAGTATCATGTTGCATCATATCTGAACTCTAGCCTAAGTTAGCATTATGGTCGAACCTCATGAACCGTTGGCATGTGATGTTTTCAGATGGGTAAAAAATAGTTGAATATAATTTTCGTGTTTTGGTTACATAAAGTAGACATGTTGGGGTTCGTGAAAAAAGATATGCCGAATCCTAAGTCTGAATCATTTCCTTGTGGTATGTCGATAACCGTTAAGGTTTTTACTTACGAATACAAGCAATATGTTTACTGCCAAAGTGTGCTTATTGAATGTTATTAATATATATTCATAATTTGATGTGTATAACTGATAGACAACATACTGGTGCTATAAAAACATTTGGAACATTTTGTTTCAACTATAAGTTTCATATTTTTCAGGGTTCCCGATGGTTATGCTAATGGTTTACCGACTAGAAATTGACTAGAGGACATTCATTCGAATACCACCAATAAATAGAAAACGGTGCAAACGAATGTTGCGACAAATGACTTGTATAATTAAATACAGGACATTTTGGATGTTTGTCGCTTCTTTGATCTTTTTCCTAAACCAGTTCTCTTCATTGTGTATTATACTTGTCTTTTGTTCAGTTTATGTCCACTGACAGCCGATAGAAGTTGGCGACGAGATTGATGTTCTTTGAGTATTGTGCCTATTGTTCTCGCTGTCTCTCAGATGTAACGATGTTCACACTCCGGACTTTGTGTGACACAGACAACCCCACATATCGCCTTATATGCTTTTGGATGTTTCAAAAGTGACCTCGGGGTGTTGATCGGTTTGTCGGAAACTCCTATATTGTAACTCTTGAATATAGTAGCTAATTTTCTGACAGTTTGTTGATACAAGGCATACACATACTGAGTGCGTTTGGCTGGTTTGTGCGTTTGTGCTGTCATTCGTTTTTTTCGTGGCGTGTGATGTGGAACACTGAACGTTTGTAAACGTTCATATTCAGTACTTCCGTGCTACGATGTTCGTCTTTGGTCTTGCCCCCCTCTAGTGTTACCACATTGTCCACTTTTTTGTCTTGCCCGCCTCTACTGTTACCACATTGTCCACTCTTTGGTCTTACCCTCCTCTACTGTTATCACATTGTCCACACTTTTGTCTTGCCCTCCTCTAATGTCAACACAGTGTCCACTCTTTTGTCTTGCCCTCCTCTACTGTTATCACATTGTCCACTCTTTTGTCTTGCCCTCCTCTACTGTTATCACATTGTCCACTCTTTTGTCTTGCCATCCTCTACTGTTACCACATTGTCCACTCTTTTGTCTTGCCCTCCTCTACTATTATCACATTGTCCACTCTTTTGTCTTGCCATCCTCTACTGTTATTACATTGTCCACTCTTTTGTCTTGCCATCCTCTACTGTTACCACATTGTCCACTCTTTTGTCTTGCCCTCCTCTACTGCTACCACATTGTCCACTCTTTGGAAGAGTGTCCACACCACTGATCTTTTCTTGTGTTCTCAGTGGGAGTCCCATTTCACATAATATTTATTTTGGTCATTCCCAGTTGTCTTACTTGTACCTTAGTTGAACCATCGTCAGTGAAGCATACGCATATATGTCGGAAAGCGTAATTGTCTTTCTATTCTTATTATACTTACCTATTGTGTGAACTGTTGTATTTCACTCTGTTGTAATGCTGTAAGCTGTATCGCATGTGTCAGATCGATGCCTTCACATGAGATTACAGCCAATTGCTAGTTAGTCTGTTCAACCCTAGTAGCGTTTTCAAAACATTCCTTTCATGTTGTCCGATGAAGACCGAATAATTCTGTCGAAATATCCGCAGATATAAGTTTCTTTAGAGGTAAACGATGTCAGATTCAAATTTCAAGAGGAATATCAAAACAATCCATACAAGCTCAAATATAATGTTTCTGCTTTAATTAAGCTATTGTAACCGTCATTCATTTAGTTGCATTCTTCGAATAAAAAAATTGAGCATACGCAATGAATTATACAATAAATCGTTTTCTTTAATTTGTTCTTGTAAAACACTTGTTGCAGAGTATGATGCGTGCAAATTTGAACCGTGCAAACACAACGGCGTGTGCATCGCTGCATTGGACCAATATTTCTGCAAGTGTGCCCCAGGATACACCGGCAAGAACTGTCGAAAGAGTACGTTATTATGTGTGATGTATTGTTACTACTTTGCCAAAATTAAAAACTGTGTCCATCCTAAGAGAGTTGTTCAATATCAGACTGTATAATCATGTTATAGCATGCATGAAAATGGGAAACGTTAACCAATAACTAAATTCCAACTGTTGATTACAGCATTCCCAAGTATAGTGTTACGATGGGTGATATGAATTTGTGCAGTTACAAATCTACAAAGGCAACGTGAACCTAAACTGATGTTATATCCTATTGAATCAATGACTCTCACCAGATCGGATCCCCTAATAGCACAGTAAGTTCTTTTGGAATACAGCTGACGATCTGAAACAATACATAGTGTTCCTTATTGCTGCGTGATTGCCAACAGGTTGCAAGGAACCAGCAGACATTGTCTTCGCTCTGGATTCCTCCGGAAGTGTTGGCGAGCAGAACTTTGAAAGGCTCAAACAGTTCACCAAGGATGTCATATCCAACATAGACGTAACATCGTGCAACTACCGCTTCGGCCTGCTAAAGGTGTGTCACACAAGTTCTCGTCAGCTGCTGGGTCGAACATGGCGATGATATGCCGGTTGATGGATTCTTTAAGTCAAATTAACAACCAGATTTAAGAAAACCGCCATTGTCATCACCATAACTGAACAACGTTGACTTCTATTATTGCCTTTCTCACCGCACCATGTCCATCGCCTAAACATTATCACTGTCTAAATAATTGCAGATGTGGTGTTTTTTTGTTTAATGTTCTTTTAATTGTTACTCAACAGTCTACACCATCAGTGTAACTCATATGGCCCATATCCACACAGAACGGCTTGATGCACTATAAAATTACTAAATAAAAAAGTCCGATCGATAAGACCAATATTTGGGGAAATAATTATTACCTTTAAATAGTTGCTATGGCATCGTGAGCACAACCGTGCGATCACCACTCCTCAGTCACAAATGTGTGTCTCACTCGCTATTCTCTGTAGTATGGGTCGACCGCTATGGTGCAGTTCGACTTGAACGCTCACAGAACGACGCCGGAACTGCTATCTGCCGTCGACAACGTCGGCTACACATACGGCCACACGAACGCCGCTGAAGCCATCCGCGTCGCCCGAGAGATGTTCACGTAAGTAGTACCAAATTACACTGGCAGATTGGGGGGAAATAGCCACATGCATGAATACAATTGCAAAACGGATCCCATATGGGTCATACTGGAGTCAGAGCTGGTCAAGTAGTTGTTTCTCATACAGGAGTCCGGGTTGATGAAGTAGTTGTTTCTCATACAGGAGTCCGGGTTGATGAAGTAGTGGTTTCTCATACAGGAATCCGGGTTGATGAAGTAGTTGTTTCTCATACAAGAGTCCGGGTTGATGAAGTAGTTGTTTCTCATACAGGAGTCCAGGTTGATCAAGTAGTGGTTTCTCATACAGGAATCCGGGTTTATGAAGTAGTTGTTTCTCATACAGGAGTCCGGGTTGATGAAGTAGTTGTTTCTCATACAGGAGTCCGGGTTGATCAAGTAGTTGTTTGTCATACAGGAGTCCGGGTTGATCAAGTAGTTGTTTCTCATACAGGAGTCCGGGTTGGCCAAGTATTTATTTCTCATACAGGAGTCCGGGTTGGCCAAGTATTTGTTTCTCATAAAAGAGTCCGGGTTGGCCAAATAGTTGTTTCTCATACAAGAGTCCGGGTTGGCAAACTAGTTTTTGTCATTCAGGAGTAGACCAAGTATTTGTTTATCATACTGGAGTCCGGGTTGGTCAAGTAGTTGTTTTTCATAGAGGAGTCCGGGTTAGTCAATTACATCGTTCTCATACAGGATACAGGGTTGATCAAGTGGTGCTTCTTTCTCATTCAACAGTCCGGATTGGCCAAATACTTATGTATCATGCTGGGGTTAGGGTTAACTTTGTTTTTATGCTCATTAACTATATCTGCTCACGCTTTTTACTCTTTACTATCTAAGGTCCCCAGTTTTATTTTGTACACGTAACGTGACATTCTAAAACATGATGATGACTATATGATGATGGTGATAATGATGATGATGGTAAATGCTTCTGTGATCCTATTCTGATCTACGCAATTCAACATAGACACGTTAATTTTCACCGCACGACAGAATGCGTGCTTATTGTCTACAGTGTCGACCGAGGCGACCGGCCAAAAGCGAAGAACATCATCGTGTTGCTAACGGATGGACTAACGAGCTTGAACGCACACGAGACGGCACGACAGTTGCAGAAAACTCACTCCTCCGACACGTACGTATTGCCGATCGGCGTCGGCATGCCGGAGACAGCTGAGCTGGCAGCCTTGGCCAGTGACGAGGGTTCGGTGTTTGTCGCAGACAGCTTCCCTCGGGTCACAGGCATCGTTCCCAACGTTGTCAAGTACTTGCTCGAAGGTGAGTGGCCCTGTTCGAAGATGAGTGACCCTGCACTAAGGTGATTAGCTATGTCCTAATAACTAGATTTAACCAAATTTATCAAGATTTGCCATCCTAGCCAAAGGCCCAGATGGCAAGTGGACAAGGAAGCCATTGGCTTATCGAGATTCCATCATTGTTCGTTTACGTGTAACCCGCCCTCCTGAAATATGTGTCCAACTTGTTTTTAAACATATTCACGTTGCTAGTGGTTATACTCGTTTTCTATGCTCTAAGGCGATCAGCCCTGTTCTACGAAGAAATTTGGTCGCTTGACCAATTTCAGCTCCGGGCCAAATGTATCGTGAAAATACAATACTAATTCCTTGAAATATGTGTAAATGTGTTCACAGATGATGACCAATGCCGACCGAACCCCTGCAAAAACGGAGGCATGTGCGAAGACAGAATCAATGGCTATATATGTAAATGTAAACCCGGATTCGCAGGATCGCAGTGCGAGAACCGTGAGTCAATTGTGTTGCATTACATACCATATATTTGTTACGTTATACATAACTCATGCATTTAAAGTATTATCCAACTGTATTAAGGCGTTCTTGTACGCAAAGTGTACGGTCACGTGCTGTATTAATTAGAAAGCCATTTTATAATCCCATGATGTTTTGATTTCATCTTAATGTAAGACTTCTGCCCCCAGTGTGCCGGTCCCAGTCGGACGTCGTGTTCCTCGTCGACACCTCGTCCTATATCGGGCGCGACGACTTCGGCAAGGTGAAGAGCTTCATCGGCAAGATCATTGACAAATTGGCGCTATACGGGGACCACAGTCGCGTGGCTGTCGTCACATTCAGCGACAAGGTTCGTCCAACAGACTGTCGGTCGCAGTATATTATATTTATTAACCGGCAATGCACGAACGCATAGTGTAGTTAGTTTCTTGGGATAATAGATTAGTCTGAACAAACTTACACAACTGTCATTGTGTCTTAGATGTCGTAGATGTATCATTCTGTAGACACATTGACACATTGAAACATATCCCATTCGGCAGCGGAGGCAGCAGCTGCGGCAGAGGCGGCGGTGACATCGTTTTATCACAATCATCTTGCATGTATGTGTTGGTCTAGGTTCGCGTCGTCAGACGGCTGAACGAGCGTGCAAGCACGATCGACATCCGCAGTGCCATCAACCTGCTCACCTACGACGGCGGCCATCAGGTGCTAGCGGACGCCCTGCAACTTCTGCCAAAGAAGGTCTTCAAGCAGGAGCTCGGCGACCGCCCGAACGCGCCTAACTACGCTATCCTCATCACGGGCGGTCTCGTCTACTCGGAGTTCGACCTGCCTCTCGCCGAGAAGACCCGACAGCGCGGTATACATCTGTTTGGTGTCGGAGTCGGCCTTACGAACGAGGCGGAGGAGATGCTCAACACGATCGCCGCCGGTGGCCCGGCACAGAACTTGATCAGTGCCAAGAAAAACAGCGCTCTCCATCGCGTTGTTGACAGGATCGCGACGTTCGTGTGCGAAGGTCGGTATCTCGCTACATATGTTTAGCTAATATATTATCAAATACGAACTTTGTTTGGTGGTGGGGAAGGATACCGTTTAGGAACCTTCAGAAATTGAGACAGTATTTCGCTAAATAACGAACGTCCATAAGCCTTTTATAAAAAAAATCAATCATGTTGTACGATATGTTGTACGAAATCTGGTACGATATGTTGTACGATATGCCTCCCCACTTATATTCTGCAGGGTCGCACGCAATGGCCCTGGAGGCATTTATCACAGATGTAGATGTATGTGTTCACTTGTCCATCTTCATTGCGCTCACCACGCCGATATTTATGATTGAATTTGTACTCACTCGACCAATCAGTGCAATTAGATAACTACACAATTGTAGTCATCGCATTGTTTTCAGGTTCGACGAGATTTTTAATCGTGTACATCACACGGCAGTATAATCGTAAACTGTAAAGAAAAGCCGTGAATGTAAACACATAACATCTAGAATGCAGCTGTGCCGGTCCCTTTCAATCACTCCTCCAGGGTATTTATACTGACAGTTTATCCAATTCAGACGCCGTCACTAATTGCTTAATTACCCAGTACGCTAAACCATTGGTCCAACTTGCCAAACCTCCCTCCGTCTCAACTGCGGGACAGTAACGTCTTCCGGAAGTGTCCTTGCCAAATCTGCAAAATTAACGTTTTGGAGCAGCGCCCATACACGGTTCCCAGGATTCTCCGATTTCCGAATTTCGTTGACTTCCGAGGTCAAAGCAATTTAGCAAGTGTCAGGATTAGATGGCGAGCGAGGAAGTGCTTTAAAATTATCAACAATCTTTGGGACAGTATGGATTTTATAAAAATTCAACTTAGGTGGTTCAGCTACAAGCTTTTCGAACCCTGCTTTTCTGTGGCTATTCTAGGTATTTAATATATCGACTAAACACCTCCTGGTGACTTAATAAAATTAGTTTTTAAAAACCATTTAAATCAAACTGGCATATTTTTACAATATGTTTGTGTTTTTTTATAGTTAATCTTTGTAACTTGTTTTTTTCCAATGTAATGGGAAACCGAACATAACTGTAGCATCAGCCGTGATTCGTATTATGCAACTATTCATAAAATAATTGTTAGAACAATTTTTTACTAACAATTCTTCCACAGTGTTTATACTTACAGTCTTTTCTTTTTTCTAAGAACGTTCAGCTAAAATTGTTGTACGCATAGCTGTATGTGTTTACTTAATATTGGCATTTACATTTACTAAATTTAATGCCACTACGTCTTAAGCAGCACGTTTACAAAGCTAAACGGCGTTTTTTTTATTATTAAATGCCAAATTAGGAAATAAATAGGGAATATGATTTATGAAAACGGTCAAAGTTATTGTTTTGTCAATGATAAAGCAATACATATCGATGTTTAATTTTATATACCATTTACTTTTACCCGACTGTTCAATCCGTAACGTTGTGATTGTATTGCCCTGGAGGGGTGTAGCTAGACCAGGACGTCAACAATTAGACATGTTTTATAATAGGCTACCACCTCTTTGCATCAACACGTCGTAATTATCATATGAACGCAAACAGATAATCAAAATAAATGCTTTGTTTATCGATCGCAAAGCTATCCTCTTCTAAAGGCAGTTCTCGTTTTACACATAATACAACTTCTTCAGCCAAGTCTGTACATTTTCTTTGGGAATAAGATTCATCTTAAACATTCAGAGTGATCTCTTAAGTATGACTCTCCATCCCAATCATATTTTCATTTGTGTTATTATTTCCGAATTTACTATGCAAAAATGGCAATACTGTGTTATACTATTTTATAGTAGTTGATATCTTACTTTATGATATTATATAACTGTGTTCACTTGCTGTCGTCAGAGCAAGATCAGTGTAGAAGCAATCCGTGTCGCAACGGCGCTACCTGTGTCGAAGGCGTCAACAGTTTCACGTGCAAGTGTCGTGAGGGCTACTCAGGCAAGACATGCGGCACAGGTGGGTCTTCTAAGGTGTCGTGAGGGCTACTCCGGCAAGACATGCGGCACAGGTGGGATTTCTAAGGTGTCGTGAGGGCTACTCCGGCAAGACGTGTGGCACAGGTGGGTCTTCTAAGGTGTCGTGAGGGCTACTCCGGCAAGAAATGCAACCGCGAAACAACGGGTTAAAATAAGTTATACAGATGTCTCGTCCGGTGTCCCCCAAGTCTCGTGCACCGGTCCCGAGATCTTGGCGTTATAGTGGATGATAAGTGTTTATCTAAACAACTCATTTCGTCTATTTGTCGATCAAATCAATCACGGTTACATACAAAGACTCGAATATCTTAAACTAGAGAGTCTCGAACTCCGCCGAATTTATAATGACATGGTCGTGGTATACAATATCCTGCATGGAAGCTGTCAATGTATCTGAAAATAAGCTAATTTCTTGTAATAACCATGTTATAAATACCACTATTTCGACTAGAGGTCACGGATTTAAGTTCAAAACAACATCCTTTAGACTTGATACAAAAAGAAATGTGTAATAGAGTGGTGTCTACCTGGAATATACTACCTGAACGCATAGAAAATTAGACATCCAAAATACAACTCAAGAAAGCTCTGCGTACAGTAAACTTAAGAAATTACTTAACTTAGAATCTTTGTATACTATTTACTGCACATTATTATGCTACCTTAACTTTTCGCTAAAGTTACACACTACATATGATGATAACGGGTATATGAAAACGTTGTATTCTGTATTGTATTAATTGCAAAGTTACAATATGTATATGTACATCTGAATATTACTANTATATATATATATGTATGTACATATGCACCTGTTGTACCCATGGGGCACAATTTCTTAACAATGATGATCCTAACTAAACAACCAATCAATCAATCAATCAATCAATGAGTCGTCCAAAGTGTCGGGAGGGTTACTCCAACATGACAGGCAGCAGAGGTGAGTCGTCCAATGTGTAGAGAGGACTTCCTCGGCAAGACGTGCGGCAGAGGTGAGTCGTCCAATGTGTAAGGAGGGCTTCCCCCGGCAAGACATGCGGCAGAAGTGAGTCGTCCAATGTGTAGAGAGGACTTCCTCGGCAAGACGTGCAGCAGAGGTGAGTCGTCCAATGTGTAGAGAGGACTTCCTCGGCAAGACGTGCGGCAGAGGTGAGTCGTCCAATGTGTAGGGAGGGCTTCCTCGGCAAGACGTGCGGCAGAGGTGAGTCGTCCAATGTGTAGGGAGGGCTTCCCCCGGCAAGACGTGCGGCAGGTTGAGGTTCGCGGTGCGCATAAAACTCATGGGTTGTTAAATTAAAACATACTGATTGAAATATAAGGGCGGAAGCAACTTCCGAACATCTGACGTTTGACGCATTAGCACATTAGTTAGACATACAGCCATGAACATATCATATATAGTCGATATGTCTGCTTTCCAAAGTTCACACGCTAATCCCCTAGCCGCCATAAATACACACGGACACACGCACGCACGTATGCGCACACGCATGTACCCACACCCATCGCACAAATACATTACTACATGATTTGTTATGCATCGAATTTTGAACTGTTGGCCTGCAATGTGATCTACATACTGTTTTGACAGGCTGACTTGTATGTTGTGTTGACAGGCTGGCTTGTATGTTGTGTTGACAGGCTGACTTGTATGTTGTGTTGACAGGCTGCCCGGAGAAGGCCGACCTCATCTTCCTGCTCGACACGTCAGGCAGCGTCGGGCGAATCAACTTCTATAAAATTCAGCAGTTCGTCCTGTCTGTCGTCGGTGAGATGAACGTTGGTCACAACCAGACCCGGATCGGCCTCGTCACGTTCAGCAGCCACGCGTATCTCGGCTTCAACCTGGACCGGTATGCAACGAAGCGGGACATCCAGATGGCCGTGCTGGATATGAACTACCGCTACGGCGACACGAACACCGCTGACGGACTGCGCATGGTCCGCAACATGTTCCGGTCGGGACGCGGCAACAGGGAGAACGTTACGAACTTCGTTGTTCTAGTCACAGGTTAGACAGGCATGATTAGTTGTAAACATGAATGGTTCGAGTACAGCAGCACTGAACTGTGTCCCAAAGTCACGTATAATCATGCTTGCGTGCTCGAATGATTTAATGGATGATTGCATGAATGAGTGCATGCGTACACACGCACCTATGCATTTTGTTCAACAACTGTTGAAAAGTAATCGCGCTCGTGTGTTAGATTTCGTAACTATTAGTGCTCCACCAAACACAGATTATTTCGGAAAGCCATTAGCCATTAGTCAAGTCTTCTCTCTACGCCGGAAATAGCGTTATCACACAATTAACAAGTAACATAGGTTAGATTATCATTAAGCAAACGAGAATCCTTATTTATGAGGTTCGGCATGCCTAGCGGCCGTTTCCGGTATTCATAGTGTACTGAACGATAATTGGTTGATATAGGAGGGTAATATACCCAATCGTATGCGCTTTTTTATTATATATATATATATATATATATATATATATNNTATATATTCCAATAACTGATATGTGGTATGGTGACAAAGAACGGAACTAACTTGGATGGTTGTTAAGGAAGGGTCACCAATTGGTTAGGGGTCGTATAATGAATAAACACACACTCGTACATACAGACGTTTTTATTGCGTTATAAACATACATTGGTACATTGATACATATGGTATTAACTCAAAGCACACATACCAATCAAGAGTCATAGGCAGAGCCAGTTAGGGTCATTTCCGGTCAGAAAGTATCCTAACTAGGTCACTAGGGGTCACATTTGGTCAAGAAGGTGTTTATCAGTAAGGGTCATATGCGGTCAAGAGTGTAGTCAGTGGTCAATAAAGGGGTCATACGCAGGGTCATTGATCAAGGGAGCTTCATACTTCGGGTCAGTGTTTATTGTATGATCAAGAGAATATCAAGTTTATGGTCAAGTGCCATCGATCATCAAATCAAGCGGTCAGCATTACTGTAGTAGTGCGTCATAATAGCATGACATCATTTTATATGTAGCTGATGTCAAAACGGCCTATCGACCAGATCGGTAACGACACCGCATTTAAATTGACCGCAACAGCGCTAAAGTTAGGCAAATTATCGCTGCATAGCGAGAGGTTTGTTGCGACACAGCGGTTCTCGCGACGGAAAGCTAAGCCAGATCGACTTATACACTGCAGCGGTGATGATAGAACTGCAGCAGAACGCTCAGTCGCGTGCAAAATTTAAATAAACCACATATGTCTCAATTTTATATTGTCTTGCAGCATTTGCTGTACAATGTACAAGGTCAGATGTAGTTATGTTGCAGTCACTATACAAGAACATTTGACTCACCAATTGCAGCGCACATCATTACAAGAGTAGCGCGTCGTAACAGCATGACATCATTACAAGAGTAGCGCGTCGTAACAGCATGACATCATTACAAGAGTAGCGCGTCGTAACAGCATGACATNATTGCCCACGGCTTGTGAATCTCATACATGTATATCATTGTTCATTCTCCTATAGACTAGATCGATACACCAGCTAGCTGACGGGAAGCAGGCGTGGGCCACCGGCCACCGTCTCATTGTATGGCAGAAACAGTTCCAGTCACTGCCATAACATACGGTAGTACTTAGTAAAATGTAAAACAAATTAACTTGCACTTTAGTTGTTGTCCCATGGCTTAGGCATAGATGGGCAAATCACATGGCTATATATACGCATACACGTGTCACAGGGATGTTGATCACTGACTAATGTTTTTAATGGGGTACATGCATAGAAATACATAGTACTGGAAAAAACTACAGTATACGGATTTGCATATGGGACAGGTTGTTTTGTTTTGAAAACGTGGTGCACTAGACTTAATCTTAATGTCCATTTATGGCAGGCCGAACGTGAAGTAGTAATTTTAATTACGTCCTAAACCAATTTTATTTTGCGCAGTTAATTTATCGAAAACCGCGCAAATAAATGTATATCAAAAGTATTGTTTTAGATCCCTAACCCTAATATTTTTTTCACCATAAATAGGTACATATCAGATGCATAACTATTTAAAATGTTAGCCTTATATCTTTTGGGAAAATATTCCGACAATAAATTAGTGAACTATAAAAAGAATTCCAGAGTTGTACTCCTTTAATTGATAAACTCATACCTTTCATATTAGAGCTTGCAAACGTTTGAGTAAATGTGTAATTTTGACGGGTTTTGACCAAATATGACCCTCACTTAACTAGTTATGGCCCCTTCTTACCAGAAATGACTCCAAACTGACCGGAAGGCTCGGCTCTGCCTCTGACTCTTGCTTGGTCAGTGGGCTTTGGCTCAATAGCATATGTATCAATATACCGTGCATAATACGCAGTAGCAACGTGTGTTTGTACGATGGTGTTTTCATTATATCACCTCTAACCATGTGATGACCCTCCACAGACCCCTGACCAACCCTCGAAGTTAGCTTCGTTCTTAATCACCATACAACACATTCCTTAATGGAATATATATATGCGGACATTTTGAAGAGACCGAATGTTGGGAGCATTTTCGTAGCTTCCCTCTTGGAGCATACACGTCGTCTTTCGGTGAAATTCTCTGCCGCGCTCCCTGAGTTTTTTTAAGTAAGTCAATGGCTTTCCCAGATGTTTCCAATACCAATGTACGCATGTGTGAACATCTCCTGATTCTACCAAAATCATCCAAGAACATTTCACGCATGCGTGAACAGGCCGCCGCCACGCAACCTCCCTGAAGAAAACCCATTTGCATTTGCACATAATTAGTATATATGTACTGTGTGGTTGGCTGACAGACGTCTGGTCAAACTGGAATGAGCGATATTGTATCACTAACCAGTTCCTGCGTTCTCCTCAAATTACATACACCAATGAATTACATGAATCCGGGAATTATCTGAACATTGTTCGAAAAACCCACCCGTGACCTTTTGTTTTTCATTATTGACTTGAGATATACCGGTGACTTACATTTATTAATGATAATATTTATTATAAGTGTCAGTTGAAACATGTCCAGACCTACAAAGCAGAACTTTTTTAAGTGCTTAGTGTAAGTAATTGTGCGTGCCCTAAGGCAGGTGTGTTAAATTCAATGACATAGTCTAAAACTACATCACTATAATGGTACGCTCGTTTATAGTAGTCCTACTCTTATTGGTACTCTTGATTTTTGTATCTACTGCTGTGGCTGTCGCAATTACAACTGAAGTATAACTGCATATTTACTATATTTATGCAAGACGGAATGAGCAACATCCAAGATGGGATGACCCTACCGGAAGCGCACAAGTGTTGGAACTCGGGGATCCACCTGTTTGCTGTCGGCATTGGACTGAACGACACCCGGGAAGTGGCCAAGATGGCGAGCAAGCCGTCTGTTGAGAACACTTTCTTTACTAAGACATTTGATGGCCTGAAGAGTATCGCACAAAGCCTTGTGGCCACAATGTGCGAAGGTAGGCCAATTGTATAATAATGGAATCTATTGATAGTATGTGCGTTTGGAACCAGGAGCATGTGTCCGTTGTGTCCTTTATTGAGAAGGGCTGTAAACCCAGGAGGATACAACGAGTGCTCGGTTGTCTTCAATGGCGTGACTTAAAGTACTGTTTGGGTTGAGGGGTGTACGATCTTGCCTTTCAGTATATTCGGGAACACCACTCGATAATTTCCAAAACATGCGGACGAAGTTTATTGGGCGCAGGCGTTCACGTGATCACGTGTTATACATAATTATCATTAACACTCGTAAATAATATTGTATTCCTTACGCGTGCATTGTAAACATAACATTCTGGCCGAAACATTAGAAATTATATTAGAAACATTTTAGTTCATTAAAACACATTTGTTGTTAGAATATAGTTTATACTGTACAATATCAGATTTTGTACACTTAAAAGAAATTTACGTTGGAGATGGAAGCGCTTAATTGTAGAAAGTTGAGTGTGTGTTCGGTTCCAGATTCTGACACGTGTATCAACAATCCATGCAAGAATGGCGGTAAATGCATCGACGGCTTCAATTCGTACACCTGCGAATGTGCCGATGGATACTTCGGGAAAAGCTGCGAACGAAGTGAGTTTCTGTGGTCATGTGACAGGAAATTCATCAATGTGCTGTTTGTTGCTTACGACAGCAGCAGCAGCAGCAGCAGCAGCAGCAGCAGCAGCAGCAGCAGCAGCAGCAGCAGCAGCAGAAACTACAACAATAATAATAGTAGTGGTAGTATTAGTAGTGGTGGTGGTGTTGGTGGTGGTGGTGGTGGTGGTGGTGGTGGTGTAGATATATTTAGTCGACATGTAAGAACTTGCTGTACTCGTGTTGCAGGTTGTCATGTCGACATTGACATGGCTTTCGTGGTCGACGTTTCGGCCAGTGTCGGCCTGACCAACGTCCCGAAGGCGTTACAATTCGTTAAGAGCATTGTAGAGAGGATGGAGATGGCGACGGGCAAGGCGCGCGTGGCCCTCGTCACGTACAGCGACGTGGCGTCGGTGCAGTTCCATCTCGACAGCCTCATGTTTGTAACACATTTCGTTGGTTGCTGTTGTTTACGATTGAGTATTGTGGGGATCGACATACATTCCACGAATGTTTCATTGTGCTTAAGTAGTTTCGGGGTTTCGAAATTAGTTAGTGGTGTTCGACATAAATAGGCTAATCAAACCTCTGGCTCTGGCTCTGCCGCTGAACTAGTGACAATCTGCATTGATTGCAGGGTGAAGGCGAACGTGCTAAATCGGTTGGATCGCATTCTCTACTCGTACGGAGACACATTCACGGCCAATGCTTTCTCGGTGACCCGGCAGGAGGTGTTCGACCCTGTTCGCGGAGACCGGCCAACGATCCCTAACCGTCTCCTCCTTATCACGGACGACGTCGCCAACATCCTGCCTCATGACACGCAGCCACAGGCGCTGAAAGCACAGCAGGCCGGAATAGAGGTGAAACATAGTGGACCCCCCAGATAATGTTTATCGTGTACCGCGATCGTCCTAAAACCACGAGACTTGCCATCATTTGAAAACATGTATTACAATCGCACCATCAAGCTAAGACGCTGTTAGATCTGGTATGCACACAGCCTGCTTCGAAAATACAATGTTGAAATGTACATGTTATCAGACACATCAAAGAACTAGAATCGCTATTTTACTGTCACAATTGGCATTGTACGTATATTATAGATTATTACTGAACATTCTTCAGGATAGTTCATTTTCAAATTTTCATATCCAAGGTGTGTTTAATTTACCTGGTAGAGGCTTTCGTCAACGTATCACGTTGACTTCATCAGTACCGATGACGCTGAATGACGTCATCGTACACGAGATGAGTTCGTAATTGCCCTCGTCTCTGTTGATGGGATGTGTCATATGATGTTGTGTCGCTGTTCTCGAAGACCCCGATCAAAGAAGCGTGCGAAATCATCACAAAAAGACTAGAGAATGACAAGACACTAAAGAAGAGAACAAACCTAAACGTAGACGACATCATGGAGTTGTTGAAATTTGTCCTGGAGACGACATACTTCAGATTTGAAGGAGAAATTTACCAGCAGAAATTTGGAGTAGCCATGGGCAGTCCGGTATCCCGCATTGTTGTCAACCTGTACATGGAGGACCTGGAGCAGAAAATAATTGCAACAGCACCGGTAGATTGCCAACCGAGAAACTGGAAACGATATGTGGACGATGTAATTTGCCTTGTACACACAGGAAAGGCAAAGAAATTACAACAACACATGAACACTGTATACCCCACAGGGAGCATAATTTTCACGAGGGAAGATGAAGAGAACAATAGCATGCCCTTCTTGGATGCGAAGTTCACCAGAAAGGAAAATGGCAGTGTGAAGTCTACAGTGTACAGGAAGAAGATGCACACCGACCAATACCTGAACTTTGCGCCCCACCACCCCAAACATCAGAAGTTAGGAGTGGTCAGAACCGGTGTGAACAGGTGTGAAACGATAACTTCAGAGGAAGGGGACAAGAAGGAAGAGGTGGAACACTTGAGAGGAGCTCTAGGAGTATGTGGCTATCCGTCCTGGACCTTGAACAAGGTGACATATAGCAGTAAGAAGAAAAAGAACAACAACAACAAAATTACAGAAATTACAGGAGCCAAGTAGTCATCCCATACGTAGAGGGGGTCTCAGACAGATTACACCGAGTACTGAAGAAATATGGAGTAGCAACAGCCATGCGTTCCCACACTACCCTCAGGCGCTTTTTGGTACATCCCAAGGACAAAGTAGAGCTAGAAGAACAGGGTGAACTGGTTTACCAAATACCATGCAAGAACTGTGGTGTTGAGTACATTGGGGAGAGAGGAAGACTACTAAAAACACGACTGGAGGAACACAGAAGGATGTAGACAACACGAAAAAAGAGAAATACACAAGGAGCGGGAAAAACAAATTGATGTCTACAATCAATAAATCCGCCCTTACAGACCATGCGACAATTGAAAACCACATCATAGACTGATAGGGAGTGAAAAATTGTAGACAAGGAATCCAACTGAAGAATCCGGCACATCAAAGAAGTAATCTGGATCTGGAAAGCTAGAACACCCATCAACAGAGACGAGGGCAATTACGAACTGCCTCACGTGTACGATGACGTCATTAAACACACCTTGGATAAGAAAAATTAAAGTAATCTGATTTATATTACAGATTAATTTTGTAAAGAATAGTTACACGCGCACGCGCACGCGCACTTACACGCACAGGTACATGCACACGCACAGAAACACACACACATTTGAATCCATGTTTTGATAAGAAAGAAATACTTTATTTAATAATTGTTCGAACAAACGTGTCCCTCAAATAAAATCTGGCGCTCAAAATTAAACACTTTACGAGACTATATTAAAAGAACAAACACCAATTTAAGAAAACAATACATATATTGTGGATCAAACATTTGTTACAGATACATTTACATCATCACGTCACGTGACCCAAGGATCACGTAATTATAAGTAATACTAGTAGTGTCGCTGCGTATCGTCGCGATGGCTGTGCGATGTCATCGGGCGGGCGCAGTGAAGATGTGCATAACTAAATGGCGCGATTGAGTTCAAGATAATTTTCTTAAAATAACGTGTTAAATGTATGTTAAGATGTGTATAACTAAATGGCGCGATTGAGTTCAAGATAATTTTCTTAAAATAACGTGTTAAATGTATGTTAAGATGTGCATAACTAAATGGCGCGATTGAGTTCAAGATAATTTTCTTAAAATAACGTGTTAAATGT
>SDWI01000746.1:195022-207501 GCA_009193005.1 Lamellibrachia luymesi | reverse complement strand
GGAAGACGGCGATAGAGTGTTAAAGTAGTATGGTCGGAAGACGGCGATAGAGTGTTAAAGTAGTATGGTCGGAAGACGGCGATAGAGTGTTAAAATAGTATGGTCGGAAGACGGCGATAGAGTGTTAAAGTTGTATGGTCGGAAGACGCCGAAAACAAGTTCAAAGTGTTGAATGCTCTGATGTGCAGTAGGCCAATTCTGAAACTGCCCGATTTTGTCATCAAGTAGGTTGACAGAATGTATAAATACGTTTACAAGTTAGATACAACATGAGACAAGTAAGTCCATCATGGTGGATTATTGTTATACGGCTCCCCCTGCAGAAGGTTATAGTCATTTATTTTATTTATTTTGCTATACTTTGGCTGTAGCTATATCGCCTTGTTAGGGAGTATTTATATGTTTTATTACGTATTAAACAACAATATGATTAAATTAACGTCAGAATAGTTTAGTTGTATTCGTTTCACCTATATGTGTATATTATGTGTATATTATACGTGGATTTTTTTACAAAGTAAAGCGCGGGTTTATGCCACATATCGGAGATCGTGTGAGTTGTACAGAATCAGCGTTTACTTAAGCCGCCTAGCGATGGTACTTAATGTTTGAGAGTCGTGCTAATGGCGGCAAATAGCGACCAATGTCAAATCAAGATTTCGGAATTTTTTTTTACAACCGATTAACAGATAAACGAAATATTGTCATATGTGGTGTTATATTGGAAAACTCGTTAGTATTTAATTATTGTGGAGAGCAAATATGTTGACATGTAGTAGAAGTTGTTGATTTGAATTGGTGACAGTTATGTACATGTTTACTTTCGACAATGTTATGAGATAAAGTACATTTGCAAATTGCTTTTTTTATATAAATAGTGTACACTATGCACTTTGGTGTACGCCAACATTATAAGTGTATGTAGGATATTATGTTATTGAATGTTCGATACTGGTGTGTTTTGTTGCAACTATTACGTAACTTTTCACCACAAGTCAACTTGCAAGCAAATTGAATAGGCAACCAAGACATACCGTGGTCTTCGTGAGCTATGTATGCACTAAAATGATTGGTTGATTTATTATGAGACGACGATTGTCATTGGTGATAGAAAATGTACAAAATAGCTGACGCCATATATTTTGGTCAGACACATTAGATAATTCCGACAACTCAGACGTTGGAAGAAATTATTCGCCATGTGAATCAATAAATTGTCTCCAAGACATGGACATGTGAGGCAATGTTCGTTTAAACAGAATACATTCAGCGAGTAATGTAATGTGATCATACCCATGTCTCGTGTTAAGAGTTTGGGCGTGCAAGGACAATAATTATCTGAGCTTTATTCTTGATTCAAGATACGATTATTTTGGCGTTATTTAATTACTAACGTCGTCCATTATGCATCAGTGAACATTAATAACATTAATTCACCAATTGTCTCTCTGATAACTATTCAGTAGATGGCGCCACTATTCTTTGTCCGGACTGGGTGATGTTTGCCGACAACAAGACGCGCTGTCTCCTCCTTGTGATTCTTCCATCGACACTCCACGCTGCACGCTTGACTGCACTCGCCGGGGCACGCTGCACGCTTGACTGCACTCGACTGAGCACGCTTGAATGCACGTTCGTAAGAGTGAGTTTGAGTTTTTGTATAAACTGTGATTTGATAGTGGTGAATATTATTGGACGCTGATAAATTGTAATTATATTTAGCATACTTGATTTGTTATTATTTACTGTACTATTCAGAGTTATTATTAAACGTGAAATATGTTACATATACCCCTGTTGTTGAGATATTTTAAGTTGTACGAATATACAAACACACATTGCACCACAACGAGTATGTTCATTGGCTCGCCGCTTTTTCCCAGCCAGGCCATCAATATGTGATATATAGTTACTTATTCATTTGTTAAAGTTAAGCAAATTCTGGGATATAAACGTTTTGACCATTGGTTGACCTGACACGGAATGACACACTTGCAACAAAAAAAAGAAAAAGCGAGAAAGAACAAAAAGCTCCCTGCTAAGTATAATTTTAGTAGCTAAGTTGCAATAAACGACATTTTATTCTACAAACTTGCTTGCAGTGGTTCTTAATGTAGACACACGATTACCCCCATTAACTACATACCATTATAGTGATTTAACATTCACATTAGTATGTATTTTAGCCCATTGTACATATATTACACTAAATTACTGCAGTTATTTAGTAGACGCTCGTCAAATATATGATAAAGGCTGGGGGCTGTAGTGTATAAACACTGGGCCTCCAGTGGGTTTTTGCCATACAACAGCATGGATGGCACGTACCTGTGTCTGCATCATTGTATGATGTGACAGTTGATAAAGGCTCAGCGGTCTTGTTTTACTAACTGGTGATTTACTTATATATGTGACCCAAACCAACATTCCACACTCACAACGCGTAGTGAACTTTTCTACTACTTCTGTCTGCGTGTATTTTCCGGCAACCTTCATGTTTCCTTCGGCTGCAGCATCCTCTGTTTTCTTTTGCTACATCATCCTCTTTTTCCTTTGGCTACATCTTCATCTGTTTCCTTGGTTTGTAGCATCCTATGTTTCTATTGGCGGCAGCATCCTCTGTGTCCTTAGGATGCAGCATCCTCTGTTTCCTTTTGCTAAATCATCATATATTTCCTTGGTTTGTAGCATCCTATGTTTCCTTAGGCTACAGCATGCTCTGTTTCGTTGGGCTGCAACATCCTCTGTTTCCTTGGGTTGCAGCATTCTCTGTTTCCTTGGGCTACAGCATGCTCTGTTTCGTTGGGCTGCAACATCCTCTGTTTCCTTGGGTTGCAGCATTCTCTGTTTCCTTGGGCTACAGCATCCTATGTTTCCTTTGGCTACATCATCCTCTGTTTCCTTGGGTTGCAGCATCCTCTGTTTCCATGGGCTACAGCATCCTGTGTTTCCTTTGGCTAAAGCATCCTCTGTTTTCTTGCGCTTCAGCATCCTCTGTTTCCTTGTGCTTCAGATTCCTCTCTTTCTTTGAGCTGCAGCATTCTCTCTTTCCTTGGGCTACATCATCCTCTCTTTCCTTCGGCTGCAACATCCTCTCTTTCCTTCGGCTGCAACATCGTATGTTTCCTTGGGCTACTGCATCCTCTTTTTCCTTCGGCTTCATATTCCTCTGTTTCCTTGGGCTGCATCATCCTCTCTTTCCTTGGGCTGCAACATCGTATGTTTCCTTGGGCTACTGCATCCTCTTTTTCTTTGGAAAAACTATCGAGAAAACTTCCTTTTCTCTTTTTACAATTTTCTTGATTGTTCTGTTTCAGGGCCTGGAATAGTACTTTGTTTACATAAATTACCAAGTACAAGACAACAAGAAAACGGCAGATAAATAACTACACGGTTTATAAACGTAATATTACCGTTATATTACCGTTACTACGTTAGTATTTTCCGAGTATTGTACAGTTGTATTTTGTATACTAATTTGATCTTTATCTGAAATGATAAGTTATGACTCGTAGATTTATTCTACTCGCCAATTGTTTTTATTTATTACGTGTGGCCTGTTTTTTATGGTGTAGACACAGGAAAGGGTAAATGTATTCAAATGCGTATATCATCAATGTATGTAAACAACTACATTTGCTGACTATTGGACGTCTTAGCTAAAACAGTAAGCAATCATTAAATCTTATTTCTAACCAATCATCTGCAATTTATATTGCGGACTCAGATGTTCCCATTATCCTACTGCACTATAAGAGAACAACCCAGTAAATGCAATGTATCATATGTTTGCTTAGCCTGTTTATTTGATCCAATGTCAGGACACATCAGTGTGGATTAAGCACTGATGAAATGGCTGCATCAGTGCAGCGCAAACTATAATAACAAGTAAAGGAGAATTGCTGAGACGAGGAATAATAATGGCCACATATAACAATCCGGAATACGTTTGTTTTCCGTGTTTTAACAAATACAAACTAAATAAAATACACACAATTTTGAACGAAAACTCATTTAGAACATTCCAAACTAATTAAAAATCAGTTCGATTTCACACAGTGATCTCTCTGGCCCGTATCGTCCGAAGACGCGAACACCGAAGAAGTCGCAAGCTCGCTCGATGCAGTCACACGTGAAGGAACAGACAGTGACGCCATCTACAGATGGTTCTGTCTCCGTCACCTGACACCGCCTGAAGTAGCCGTCGAACGGGCCGGCGTTGAGCGGCTTCTCCTCCGTGTAGACGTGAACCTGGACAACACATACAGAAATGTCATCAGATTGTTATTGTTAAAACAACACACACAAATGCACGCACGAATGCGCCAACGCACGCGCACACCCGTACACACACATGTATACGCACTCAGGGATGAAAACCCAATAAGGCTGGTAAATTTCTAAATCTACCAACCCGATCGATATTTACCAGCCCCGATACTGCGTTGGGAAAACATATTGATTGTTAAATAAAGTTATGAGAATAATAATATTTTGTTATTTTATTTTCTAAACAAAAGGAAGAATTATATAGTTCAGCAGCACTACACCATATAACATGGTCACAATGGTCACCATTACACACTGTCCATCTCTTCAACATATTATGCACTTGTTTATCTCTTCATAACTATCTGCCGTTTTGCCTTCATTGTGTAACAATTACGATATCGCAGAACCGGCCATGGACCGTCGGGCCGGGGTAAGCTTGCAGCCCTAGATAATTTTGCCTACTGTAGTTTTATGGATACTTCTTAGACAACTTCACAGTTCGCCTAGAGTAGGCGAAATATGAATTACCCACATGCGGAGTAGTCGAAATGCGAATAACAACAAATGGGAATAGGCAAAATGGGAATATCCCGTGAACACGGACAAACGCACGCACACACGCACGCACGCACGCAAACACGCATGCACGCACCTGACTGGCGTCACCACAGTTGCCGCCTCGCAAGGTGATGCGCGGGTGGAAGTGAGTTTGGGGCTGCGAGAAATTCGCTCTGAGCACGAAGTCCAGAGGATTATCGGGTGACGTCACAGTCTCGCACGTGGTCCGGTTATTGTCAGTGAAGACGTCGCATTTTCCGAATTCGCGAAATCCCGTAGCAGAGGCAACGACGGGTTCTGTAGCTACACATCAAAAAGCGAACATAATGACAAATATTACCCCTTACATGCGCGAACACAGAACAATATTTAAACTGGCAGCAGCACTGATGTCAAACTTCGCGAACACTACCTTATCCGTATCCGTTCTTACAGATGTCTCGCTAGCGTATGTGACCCTATTGGAATAATACAGCCACTAATTCAGCTTGATACAGAAGCTGTCGACATTACTTGTAAATACACCATTTAAAGTTATTATAAACATGAGTGTATATTTCATCAACAAAACAGAGGAAATCATAGGTATGAGTAATGGAAACAATTCTGGTTTTTTTCTGAAAATGCTAGTTTGCAGGTGAACATGGAAATGTCCCTGCTGTAAAGGAACAATAATAGAAAGTTGCAACCTAATAACTACCGTATCTATCTACTGATGTTAGTAGCAGTTATATAACTTTTGTTCTTTTATTTCAAAAGTAATGGTCGTTATGGGACAGACATGATTTACTACGGTATGGACGTTTTTTTCCATTACACAGTAAAAAGTGGAGTTACATATGTTGACTGGATGGCGCAACTTCCCACCCATGTGAGATAAATGTGACTACATTGTCGCATTATATATCTTAGTTGCAGGCAAGTATGTACTACAGGTACAACAAACTGGTCTTCTGATAAAGCTGTACCTCGTTCGTTAACTTACACAGGGAACTTACACCGGGAACTATGTACTACAGGGACTACAAGCTGGTCTTCTGTTAAAACTGTACCTCTTTCGTTACCCTACACCACGAACTATGTACTACAAGGACTACAAGGTGGTATTATGTTAAATATGTACCTCGTTCGTTAATCTACACAAGGAACTATGTACTACAGGGTCTACAAGCTGGTCTTCTGTTAAACGAGTACCTCGTTCGTTAACCTACACCAGGAACTGTGTACTACAGGGACTACAAGCTGGTCTTCTGTTCAAGTTGTACCTCGTTCGTTAACTTACTCCGGGAACTATGTACTACAGGGATTACAAGCTGGTCTTCTGATAAAGCTGTACCTCGTTCGTTAACCTACACCAGGAACTGTGTACTACAGGGACTACAAGCTGGTCTTCTGTTCAAGTTGTACCTCGTTCGTTAATTTACACCAGGAACTATGTACTACAGGGATTACAAGCTTGTCTTCTGATAAAGCTGTACCTTGTTCGTTAACCTACACCAGAAAATATGTACTACAGGGACTACAAGCTGGTCTTCTGTTAAAGCTGTAACTCTTTCGTTAACCTTCTCCAGGAACTGAATCAACGTGACTTTCACGCTTAATTCATTAACGTGAAACAAAAGTCATGGTTTTCTCCACGTTCACCTATAATAATTAATAAAACACAACGATTTGTTATGACAATTAAGAATACCATATCAGTGGTTTACTAGGAAAACCATCCTGAACACTTGGTATCTTAATTTCACACAGGTTTGGTGCTGTGTATGCCGGCTCCCCTTTATAGTTCACTTGTAGTCTAGGTTCAAAATACTATGTATGATCTTATCGGTCGCCCTGGTTAACATGTCAACCGTCGGTCATTCGGAGAAATGACCGGAATATCCTAAATTTAGAAGACATTATGTGTATGTGATATTCTTCATGTTAGTTGCATTTGGTTATATATATATATATATATAATGGACAAATTCTAAATCAAATAGACTTATTCATTAAAAAAAATATTATACCACGGTATCATTATCCCTGCATATAATACGTCTGGCTCTCAATCGAGAGAACCCGAGTTCAAATCGTTTTGCTACCGTTTCGAACGAAGCTTTGGCAATTTCGTTCATACCACGCTACCACAGTTCTCTGAGCTGTATAAATGAATACTTGGCTACAGACAGAGGTGGATATCTGAACGAATAATTATCCCACAGCGTGGCTGAAATCTTTCCAATGAAGTCGAGATGGCATTGAACAGGTCTGCCAGGGGGTGATGTGTATAGCGCTATGAACACCCCCAATGAGTGGGTAACGCGCTATATAAAAAACAACCTTTTACATTAATTATGAGTGGTGTTTATATATGGCGTATATGAAAAAGAAATGGACATCTTACTAAAGAGTACACGTAACAGGATGGACATTTCTACAATTCAGGCATTCCTACAACTTATTAAGCCAAGTAGTATTAGTTGTGACTCTGTGTCATAATATAGTAAGAAATATAAGCCCCGTACATTGATATACATATAATTATTATGGTAATGTTGTAGCAATAAAGAACATCACCAATAGTAATGACTGATTAAAGTAATATAAAATGACATCAGCCTACCGTCAAATACTTCGATTTCAGTCACATGGAAGAATTCATTCACGTTTGCTGCCACGAACAAGTAGCGCCGCCTGGCGTACAGTGGAGGTGTACAAGTCAGATTGACTGTTTCTCCAGTTCCTATTCCTCCGTGTGTGGCACACGTCAGGAATGGCGAGTTCAATGGTCCGTTGCCAGTTCTTGGGTCCTGGTCCGTGAGACCCACGATGAAGCTGCGTAGGCTACCAGCTGTAAGAAACCGGTATAACTAACACAGCAAACGAGCATTCTAAAAAGTATATTGTTTATCTTAGCGAAGAAAACATCAATGCATTCAAATGTGACTTAATACAACATTCTTGGCATAATGTTACCGGTAGCGAAAATGCAAATATTGCATATGACAACTTTCTCCATTATTTTACTCAAATGTTCAAAAATATTTCTAACTCCAGTTAATGAAAAAAGTTATTAACTGCAAAACCTATCACTTATATTGGAAACTTATATTTCACCACTAGAGTAGTCCCGGAGAAAATAAAAATACCAACAGTTATCCCTCTCTTTAAGTGTGGGGATAGGTAATTGTGCATGATACACCCAAGCCAATACGGATTGCAACAAAATATGTCAATTTGTCATGCACTAATAGTTATAGTTGATGGAAAAACCCAATCATTGGATTCTAACAAATATGCTGTTGGTGTCTTTATCGATTTAAAAAAGGCATTTGACACGGTTAATCATGCAACAAAATAAATTTTGGCATCCGCGGTGAGGCATTTAAGTGATTACATAGTTATCTAGAAAGCAGTAAATATTTTTTGTATATTGACAATTGTAAGTCTGATGTGCGCAAAATTTCATGTGGTGTCCTCCAAGGTTAATTTTGGGCCCCAAACTCTTTATTCTGTAAGTTAATGGTATGTGTAACATGTCTAAACTGGTAAAATATGTCCTCTTTGCTGACGACTCAAATATGTGTTACACAAATAGCAATAACAATAGACTAAATGAAAAAGTATGTAACGTGCTGGACAAAATATATAAGTGGTTTGCAGTAAATAAGTTAACACTGAACATATATAAAAGTAATTATATGTTATTTGGAAATCGTATGCTCAGAAAATACGTTAATATAAAAATACGAAATTATATTGTCGAAACAGTAAAAATCACCAAGTGTTAGGGTGTGTTTATTGATGATCTACTCAATTGGAATGTTCATATTAAACACGTACAGACAAAGCTTTAAAACATTGCAACTATAATGTATAGATGCAGTCATCTGCTTGAAAGGTATACTATGTGTATTTTATATATTTATAATGTTGCCGTATTTAAAGTACAGTGCAGAAATGTAGGGAAATATCCGTATATTATTATTAGAAAAGCGTAATTTAAAAATTTTAAATATCGTAGAACTGAACATGTTACTATTTATGTAAAAAAACATACTGTCGCTGTGTGCCATCACATATTCAGTGTTTGTTTACTAGGCGAGAAGTAACATACTCAGTGCGAGCTAATCGTGACTTAGAATGGCAAACTGTCTGTTCAACCATGCGATCTATGTATCTTTGTGTCAATGGAGTGCCATTATGGAATTATCTAAGTGATCATTTGAAAACTACTAATACACTGCATTTAAACGCAAATGCAAAAACCTTTCATTTGAAAAACATCTGGATGTGTAGGTCTAAATAAATTATTAACATACTGAATTCTGCAATTGTGGTAACTACCATATGTGGTAACGTGTATTTATCATATAATTTAAACACATGAAAATGGATATTTTCAATAAAATTATATTAATTATGATGGCTAGGCTGTTATTCAGGTAGACGAATAGCAAATGTAATAGTCGTAATAACAATGCATTAATACACATGTCATGGATAAATAAACACAACACAACAACGACTTTGCATTTACCCACTACAAACATTTTACAATCTCATGTCGTATAGCTAGATTTGTTTTTGTCTTGTATGTACTGTTGCCAATACTTTGAATTAACGTTCCAATCAATAAGTAATTGTTACAGCAACGATTAAATCAACACAAATGTTATATTATTGATTGAAACTACGTTCGTTTTGCCAACAATTGGTAAAACAATATCAATAAAACCGAGACTATTATAAATGTAATACTATATATGTGGCGCTCTCGCGAATATAACAAAACCTCAATTTCTGTCCGGCATTTATTGATTTGTTCTATGTGTGCAGAGTTGAATAACAAATGAACATATCGGCCAACTTTAACTGAAACGACATTAATAATTGTGGGTGGCTAAATATGGGTTTTGTTAGCAATGTTACCATAAAATGACATTTTAGTAGGGAGGTGCTTCCAATATACCGAAACCAAAATGTTGCCTGAGTCTTTTTCCTTGCATACATAGATCAGTAATAACTGTTGGCCAACTTTTAATAACTTAACATATTGGCCAACTTTTAATAACTTAACATGTTGGCCAACTTGTAATAACTTAACATGTTGGCCAACTTTTACTGAAATGCCATTACTCGTTGTGGTCAAATATGTGTTTTGACCCAAAAAAAATATTTTTGCTGCTGATGTAGCTGTTACTATGTTAGATATTTAAATATGTGCACAGGACACTCCAACTTGTTTGCCTTTTTTATGGAGAGAAATAACAAGTGAAAATGTCTGCCAAGTTTTACTGAATTGACATTAGTACATGTGGGTCAATCACTGAAAACATATTGTCGAATTTGAGAGCTTTTTTGTGTATAATTAATTTATTTTATTTCTACAAAATTGACGCTTTATGCTTTATGTACCATATCAAATTGACATATTCCTGCAAGGTTTATTTCAATAGTAAATAAATTTAGTGTCATGACAGATTATGAGCAGAGCAGAGGCACAGTGTTTTGCAATTGTTTTGGTGACGTATCTTTCACTATGTTAGATATTTGCTCGAGAATCCCAGCTTTTTTATAGAAATAAATAATAAATGAACAACTTGGCCAAGTTTTGTTTAAGTGACATTACATATTGAATATTGTCGAAATGGTGGTTCGCAGAAGAGGTGGTTCGCAGGCTCCGCGCATGCGCGAAAATCGGGTAATTTTAGAGATCGCCGGAATTTTCCGAGCCAGTCTGTTCGACGGCGAAGGTAAAGCTTCGACGGCGTCCGCTTCCATTCCATAAACTCAAACTAATCACTTGCCTTTGATGGCAGCATCACTCGTGCGTTAAAATATTAAAACGTTTGACACTTTGTTGGTACTCTTTGCTTTTGACAATTTAAAAATGAAATGGACTAGCATTTCCCTTCTCGTAAAAGATGCTTCCCCGGCACCGTGATGTAGCAGCGCGTGTTGTAGCAGCATTATACTACATTTTCGCAAATACAAAGCAATTCAACCAATCACAAAGAAATTAAATAACATAAAAACAAGTCATTATATTAAGCATAAACTATGCATAATGGCTTATTACATTACCACAAGAACGAGCCTCTTTTAGGTGTATGAAGACTTATATAGCTCAAAATGGCCTTTGCAGAGAACGTAGTTGCATTGCTTAACTAGCACAGTGAAACCAGATAACATATATGTACTATCCATTGCAGCCCCTTTAAAAAATGAACTAATTACACATATCAAAGTTATTGAATAAATAAGTACATATAAAACATAATTACAAACAATTCATTGTGACGGAATCTTTATTATAAGTAAACGAATCTAGCACATGTATGTGAACAAAGGAACAATAAAATTGTAAAGCTTTGATTACAAATGCTGGATTCTACTCACTGCTTCATAAATGCAGTGAGAATTGTGCTGCATAAACTGGATCTTGTCATTCACTCAGTCACAATATTACCATTGGAGGTTTCGAACCATCATTAATTCATTACTTGACTTGTTTGTGGTTCCATAAACCCATATCATGAATGTTCCATGATTCTTGAGGTCCATAGTGATACGAGTGATTTCGCAAAATATTTGAGACAGCGTGAAAAGAAACATGATGGTTAGAAGAATTATAACAAGTTAGTGTGCAAGTGGATGATAACAATAATTGTATTTCTCAAGACATAGAATATGTTTAAATGGATGTTTCGTTTATGGTTACAAACAAAATACGAAACTGAGACATCTGTACTTGCACTTTTTTGTTGTTACTAATATTAAAGCTTGTAAATTAATTTTTTTTAATATTGAATAAGAAATTAATGTCAATATTGAATGCTATATTGATGTCAGTATTGTCATGAGGTCAGCATGTGACTTGACTCAAGTTATTGTCCTATTTCGATATTGAATTGATAACTAGAATTTATACTTCTTATGTGAAATATGTGAAATTGGAATTGACATGCTATAATTGATGTGCAATTATAATTGTTATACCAATAATGTAACTGACCCCTACTCTGATTACAATGACATGACATGAATTAGCTTATTTGCTCAATTTGTTGTTGAGCTTGTCAAAGTTCTTATAATTTGGCGTATGTGGATGTATGCAGCATTCTAATTAAAATTGGGAATGTCGGCTTGTTATTTAAAACTCTTCCACAAGAATGTGATTAAATTGCTTAATTAAATGCCAGTTGACATGTCCCATTCACATTAATTATTATAGGGGAATAGTATTTACGTGTATGCTTTATGCAATGTAGTAGTGTAACACTGTATTTGATAGTTTCTAAATACTAATTAAAACTATCATCCTATGTACTGTGCCATCAGGATAAGATTATTAAAACATGCTTTTTTATGAATATGGACACCCAATTTAAGAGTTTGGAATCGCCTATGATCTCGACACAACTTCGCAGCTCTATTATATTACGATACATATTGACTACACAACTGCTAGCACTCAGCTTCAAAGTCTTGCTAATGCGTTATCAGAGTGTCAAATAGCAATGTTGGTGTGTTGCATTTATTGCAAAAAAAACTTGAAGCAATAAAATGATAATCAATCAGTACGGACACCGTAACAGCGAAAGTACGCACGTACGTTCGCACGCACGCCAGCACGCACGCACGCACGCACACACACACAC
>SDWI01000746.1:144378-185152 GCA_009193005.1 Lamellibrachia luymesi | reverse complement strand
TATGTATATATATATATATATATATACACACACACATATATATATCCTCTAAATTTTCTTTTCTAAGATCATCATATCTTTCTTCTGATTCATCTACGCATGAGACTGTGCCTAATTAAAAACAAACGTGGGCCTACACCAATGACTTGAATGGACATTGGCATGGGACGACTGGTAGCTGCGATATCTGTGCAAGTGGGTACCGTCATGGTAACTACACAAAGTTTGATCAACTGGAAATTCCATACAATGGGGCCGCTGTAGCGAATCGTCTTGCTGCCGTTTAAAAACTTGGGAAAGTTTGTTCACTCCACATTGCGGTATTCACACAGTAATTGCTGCGTGACTGACGTCTTCCTAAAGAAGTCGAGTTGGTGTCGGATTGACCAGCTCTACCAGGGGTTACGTGCAAAGCTCTTTGAGCGGTCCTACGGACCGGATACCGCGCTATATAAGAACATTTTACAATGAGACGGTGCTTACCTACTTTATGAACACTGCCAATTTGCCACGGAATTACAAACATTGCTATGTTGCTGTACCTGCAGGACTTTACAAACATTGCTGCACTGCCTTGAAATTACAAATATTGCTGTACCTGCAGGACTTTATACAAACATTGCCACACTGTCTCGGAATTACAAATAATTGCTATTCTATATATCTGCAGGACTTTTCGAACACTGTTACACTGTGTTTGCATGGATTTGTGAACATTTAAACAATGTATCTGTATGAACACCAGCATGAACTTATGAACATTTTCTTCCATGAAATTATGACTGTTGCTGCACGGCTGGACTGTTATAATAACTTGTCTTAATAATTAAGCAGTGACATTATTTTTCATCCATTAATTCCCCATCTATTTACCTGCTATGACATATTAATTACATAACTTTCCATAACAGTGTAAATAAAAGTACATATATCATGTATATTCCAGTCATGTCAAGTCGATACATCACTGAGAAGTGGTCAGAGTCCGACATTTGCGTCATTAGCAAGGAGCCGGTAACCACACCGTCGCTCCCACTTCTCCTGCGTAATAACATTAGTGTACCAAAGCCCCTACGTAGCTAAGATGTGTGTACCATAAGCTAAACATAATATTATGATTTCAAACTGAAACCTTCACGCCTGCGGTGTTGGTCAGGTGCTGTGGTCACATCGGGAAACATGAAAGGACATGGCGGAGGAATAAATATGATATGAAAACGAGCTGGTGACTGAAAATGAGGGATGAATTGTGATTTGTGTTTATGATGGCGACCCTATTCATATTAGGTCACAGTTACGTGAGACCACGCGCATCGAAATGTTAATGCTTAAGTTCTATTGTCAATTCAGCATTATGCTATCCAGCATTCAGAAGTAAGATTTCGTTATTGTATAACATACACTTGTCAATCATAATATAGACTGGGCTCAGTCCTCAGACTGAGTTTTGAACGATAATATGCGCTATTGCCATTAAAGGGCAAAACAAATAAGTGGGTAAATAAGCAAATCAACACACAATATTCTTGCAATGCAATTAGTCAAGCTGATATTAATATGCAGAGTCAGACTGATAAATGGCAACACAAACACTGATTCTTAGATGTGGTAGTAGCGTGGTCTACGCCTACGGGCTACTAGGGCAGGCCGCAGCCAAAACTTTTAAAAGCTGCCCATCACAAAATATAACATTAAATACAATCTATGAAAATAGTCAGAAATTACTTACGCATGGAATGAGATACCATGGTACTTACGTAGTTTTGCAGATAATCGATCTGAGCACCCGAATGCACAACAGCATGTCATTTTCTCCGATTATTCGGTTTGAACACACACAGAGATTAATCTATGCAGCGTTTAGCTGATCGATCGGACTTACGTAGGCGTCACCTGGCGCCATATTTATGAATATGGCGTGCGCCATCCAGTCATATATAGATCAGTGCACACAACTGTTGAACAAAAAACTAGATTGATGGCATGGTCGCTAGGAGGCGGCAGCTTTAAAACATTTAAATATGTCGCTGTAACATTAAAAAAAAAATTTCAGCACTGTGGTTTCGTATACTAAATTCAAAACATATACTATTTTGTAAATAGCTAAGGGTTGTTATACATTGGATGTCATCAATAAGATAAGTATTTTAAGAGTTAATTACGTTCTAACGGTTGCCGCTAACAGTTTGTTTATATGCCCTTTTTTCGCCCACTCGTAGACTTAAGTTGGCATGCTGTTTTACTATCTATTAAATTGTTCCTTTGTGTCGGTAACTTCGTTAAATTTGATGTACTATATGCTTATGTACTGACTTTTTATAAGAATACATTAATATAATTATTTCTAACTTTATTATGTGGCCGGCGTTATATGTACTTTGATATTATATATGAAGTTAACTTATGACACAACGTTTCCCTGGCCCTGCCCCTGGGCCTTGCCTTGGGCTTGGCTTTGCGTTGTCTAAGTTAATAAAATTTAAAATCAATTGGACCTAGGGCTAGTGCCCTATACACTATTTACTAACAGGCTTTTCCCCAAGACGTTTATTATACACAGAGTCGCCCTGGGGTGAAAATTCTAACATCTGTCATTTATGAAAACAATTATATAACGTCTTGCCTCTTGGTCCCACTATTTTGCATCTTTAGTGATGCCTGGCTATATGGTTTATTTCTGACTTTTCTGTTAACCTAGGCTATGCGGAATGTTCGACCACATATATAGTTTTAATTACATCCGGTTCGGGATTTGTAATTTCGGTGATGTCTTAGCCATTACAAAATTAAATAAATAATAATTATAATATATATATATATATATATATATATATATATATTTGTTTTCAGTACTAAGTTGATTGCCAAGTCAGGGTGCCTGTAACTTATGCGGAATGTGAACGCTTTATTCTCACCTTGGTTGGTAAACCTTTTATAATCTAAACATTTGTATTGTTTTGTTTTACTTACCTGTTTGAATCAGTTGTTTATAATTCTTAAGATAATGTCACCACTATTCCTACTGTGTAACCATTACCTTTATCCTAACCTCATTTGACTTAAAACAACATGTGAATTTCTCTACATACATTCATGGCTACTGGCAAGACCTCGTGATACCTAGCTGAACGTATGATAACATCCAGATGCTAACCGTTTCTGATGGCTTGTCGGACCACCACATAGCCATTGTTGGTGTTAATTTTTCCAGAACATTAGCACAAACAAAACTTAATGTATCTTATAGACATATACATAATATTGATATCGATGCTGTTTCAAGGCTGATATTCTTAAATCCGATTTTATTAGAGATCCAAAGGGACACCTGTACGACTTGTGTAAACACTATTATCATATACTCAAGGCTCTACTTAATAAACTCGCACCGAGAACCACCAAATGTGTGTCACAAAAACCACCGGCTCAGTGGATTATTTATTATATCGAACTTATAAAGCGCTCTTTTCATGCATAAAAGCCTGCTCAAAAGCGATGTATACAATGAATAGAATAATCATGGACAGTAAAAACAAAGCATAAAAACGATAACACGACTGGATATAATAACATGAATATGTATATACTATTTAAAAAATGTAATAACAAAAAGAAAAACTGACTAGAAAATGAGCCACGAACAAATGTGTTTTTTAGCAGCTTCTTGAAAGTGTTCAGTGTTTTGGCTTCACGAATGTGATCCGGTAGCCCATTCCACAACTGCTGAACACTGGAATTTTCTGTCGCCGTAAGTAACTGTTCTAGCCCTTGGAACTTCTAGTGTCACTGAATCCATGGATCGTAGCGTTCTTCTTGGTTGGTACACATTCAACATGTCCGATATATATCTTGGAGCCTGTCCATGTAGGGCTTTATATGTGTGCATCAGGATTTTTAATTGCACACGACCAGTGCAGGTTTTTCAACACTGGTGTGATGTTCTGATGACAATCCGTGCCGCGGTGTTCTGCACACGTTGTAACTTGTTAATTGATGTCTGGTGCAGTCCACTGAGCAGAACATTACAATAGTCTAGACGTGATGCTCCAAGCCTGTTGACTAATGCTTGAGTGGCATCGTTTGTGAGATAACGCCTAATGTGTCCAATGTTGCGGAGCTGATAGTATCCAGACCTACAGACACTGTTCAAATGTTGCTCCATGTTCATGGCAGAGTCGAAGATAACACCCAGGTTTATCACACTGTTCACTGATGTAATGTCAGTGTCGCCAACACGCACAGCGACATTTTCCATCATTATGCTTGGATGTGAACAACACAACCTCAGTCTTTTCACTGTTCAGTTTTAGCATGTTTACACGCATCCATCTTTCAATGTCCGTGAGGCACCTCTCAATTAGTTCCAGGGAATTTGTTTGGGCTGCACCGTCCTTCGGCTTGAACGAGATGTAAAACTGGGTGTCATTCGCATAGAAGTGATAACACAGTCCATACCGACGGATAATGGCTCCCAGTGGTTTTGAGTACATAGTGTATTTCTTTGGGCCGAGTACCGAGCCTTGTGGTACACCATGTTCCGGGAGAACTGGATCGGAGTGCTCGCCATCTATGACCACTACCTGGTAACGGTCGTGGAGATACAATGCTACCCAGCCGAGAGCAGCTCCGGAGATTCCGAATAAGTTCTCAAAACGATGCAACATAATTAGAGAGTGTCGAACGCAGCTGTCAGATCGAGCATGACCAACACTGTGACACAGCCATTATCCAGAGACTCGACGATATCGGTTGAGGAGCGCCGTATCGGTCGAGTGATATCAACGATAGGCTGACTGGAGCTCCTCGTGAAGACCATTACTCACCAGGGGCGCTCAATCTTGTATATAGAACCTTCTCTAACGCCTTGGCCCGATGTTATAGACCGTACTCAAGCTCAACTGAGCACGGTTTCATGCTCAAGCCTCGCTTTCACACTATGCTCAAACTCAGGCGAGGTTATAAGACATCTTGACCACGAAATCGTGCTCAGCGTTGAGCACGAAATGCTGAAATCCTAAGTATGCTCAGGACCGTGCTCAACGCCGTACTCAGGACCGTGCTCAACGCCGTACTCAGGACCGTGCTCAACGCCGTACTCAGGACCGTGCTCAACGCCGTACTCAGGACCGTGTTCAAGCCGTGCTCAGGACCGTGCTCAAGCCGTGCTCAGGACCGTGCTCAACGCCGTGCTCAGGACCGTGCTCAACGCCGTGCTCAGGACCGTGCTCAACGCCGTGCTCAAGCATCAATAAAAATGGCAGCTCACGCATACATTTATTGAAGTCGTTGAAAGTGCTTCCGTTTCGAGAAGGTACGCTGTCCGATTTGAGCGTCCAGACCGCCTACTTCTGAGTTTTATTCGTATGAAGAACTGGTGAAATACGACATTTGTGAAAGATTTCGTTTTATGGCTCAAACTGCACTATTTAACGAACATTTGCCAAATCTAACAACAGCAGCGACAGACACCGCAAAACAAGTGATAGTTAACTTTTAGTGGCGGCTTTTTCGGCGACGGGGACCATTCATTTACAGCTGCTGCAGGACGACAGAATTATGTTTTAACTGCAGAGTCAGAGTCACGATTCATACGAAACGTGTCTACAGAAATTAACACTATGTGGTTAAGCTGGACGATGTATACCATGCCATGCTGGATATGCCAATATTATATATGCGAAGTGTATATGTGCTGCAAAATTAAATTATTCCGTGAGCTGTCAACACAGCCACGTCGTTTTGTCACTGTAAATAATAGGCATTATTTTGTTAAGCTATTTAAAGCATTTCGCCAGTTTTCAGTTGGGGGTATTGGAATATAGTAAATAATATATAGTTATGTGTTTATAACATAATATAGTTAATCTAAATAGTATATCAACTGGATTCAGCTTACATACCATGCTATATTTATATTATTCATGCAGCCCAAGACGAAGGATGTCTGTCTATGAAATATAAATAAACTGCTATCTCACGCCAAGGCAGCTACAGGGGTAGGACTCCCCACAGTGCCCTTTGGAAATAGAACATACATAAAAAATATACAACACACACACCCAGGATAATTTAACACTAGTGTTGTTGAGGTTTTTTTAGAGATTGTTCAAATTGAACACTAGGAAACAATATGTAAGAAAAACCTTCCAGATGTATATATTTCGGTTACTATAAAGAGTCAAATTGTAGGTTAGTGATGTTAAACATAATGCTGTTCTAGCCTCATTGCTTCAATGCTGCAGGAAATCTAAGAACGAGGTAGTGCAGGTGACAAACTAGAGCTATATAATTATAGTTTTTACACCTTTCCTATAATTTATAGTAAATACATATTTTCCAAATAATAAATACAAAGATATCACAACTTTTCTAAGACAAAGAAGAACATCATACTTTGGGAACAGTATATGATTGGAATATAAAGTACTGACGAATATAACTATACAATGATTAAGAGGCATGCCACACATAACTTGTTAACATAACTGTGTTTGCCTTATTAGCCTAAACCTAGCAAGGTGTAGTGCATGTACCCAGGGGGTATGTAATATAATACTAATTGTGACATATGCTGCATATATTTTCTTGTGCAGTAACCTATTTCAAATATAACTTAAATTATGATAAATAAAATAATATATATGTTATGGAAATAATGATTCCATATAGTAGTGTGCACAGTAAAAGTGCAAAGCAAATAATATATATTCGCTTGGGAACTCCCATCATAATTATTATTATTATTAAGAATTACCACTATAAATCAATGATAACATAGTTCACTCTTTACTGTTTGAGATTGTATTAGTACTATATTTTGTATTATCTTTCAAAATATTAATCATTAAGGAGTAATACAAACTTTTCTATGATATTCAATGAAATCCATTTTAGCATATCATGTATTTAATTAAATCACTTTACTCTGGAATATTAGTTTTTATTACACCCATATAAAAGATAGGCTAGACTACAAAATATTAACAATGTCAGTGGATAATCCCCGTGACACAAATTTGTGACACCCCACATCAAAACAAGGGGGCAAAAAATGTGTTGTTAACACTGCCAGAAGCAGCTATTTCTTAGTTTTGACTAATACTGCTGTTTCTGGGTTCACAGCACAACAATCTGAATACATTACTGTGTACCACACAGAGTCTTCTAAGTGACTCTGACGTATGGTTCCACCATAACAGACAACTGTATAGTTCAAGTGTATAGGTACGATATGATCTAAACAGAATAGTTTTACTTATTCAGTACACATAGAATGATCAAAATTATGAAACTGATACTTTGTCTCACAAAACGTTTATTGTTGTACTCCTATTTTTAGTACGTGTGTATTGTTACACACATCTACAGTTTATGTAAACAATGGACATTCCAATGAAATATCAAAATAAAACATTATTTAATGTACCACGGATTTAGGTAATGTCATTTGTTTACCTTTGACAGCATAAATATATTTTTGCAACGAAATTGATGTTATAATAACTCTTGTTTTCATTGAAAAAGTACAACTTGTCGTGTTCCTCGGTACATTTCCAGGAAGTCTAGTTACCAAGTCGTATATGAACATGGCAAACATAATTAGGTTGCCGACTTTCGAATCGTTTAGTTATAGCTAACTTAAGCAGTTAAGGCTTAAGCCTTAACATGGCTTCTTGTGACTCGTCTCGTTCTGTCTCATAAATCGTTCACCGTGTGCGCGACTTTCCACACAGCGTGTGATATTGGTGATGGGTTGATTTTTCTCCGGCGCTTTTTCCCGCAAAAGAGATGCTTGCAGCCAAAATTCTTCGCCCACCACTGTTTATATACGGAAGTATCTGTGTTATCTTGTTCAAGAGAGTTCCGTTTGGCCGCTTGTACATTTAAAACACTGCGTCGTTTCGTGCTCAGCAGAGTACGTACTCAAGACCTCAGTTGAGCACGAAAACACTGGTGAGCATGAAATCTCAGACTTGAGCTTGAGTTTGAGTACGGTTTATATCCTCGGGCCCTTAGCAATGAATGGAAGGTTGGACACAGGTCTGTAGTGTTTCAGGATGTCTGGATCGAGTGTTGGTTTCTTGAGTAGTGGTTGTATTTGAGCACACTTGAATACACGAGGCACACAGCTGCTATCCATAGAGGCGTTGACAATCGCGGTGATAATAGGGATTAGCTTACCTACACAGAACTGTAGAAGCCACGTGGGCATCGGATCGAGGTCGCAGGATTTATCAGGTGAATTCAGGATGAGAGTCTTCACTTCATCATCAGATGCGCGAGTAAACCTCTCCAGTGGTGTAGATACAGACGAGGCGTCAACGTCAACGCCATGCATCTGGTGTGTCTGGAGGCCACGTCGGATGTTTTGTATCTTGAGGAAGAGATGGAGACTAAGCAGAGCAGGTGTTTCGCCACTTTGTAGATGCCCTTCTGGTCATTGGTGCAGGCAGTGATCCGAATAGTATGCTCTCCTGGTTTGTCTTATGAGTTTGTTCACCACAACACATTGGTCTCTATATGTCTGGTGGTAAACAGTCAAGCGATCCTTCTGCCATCGTCGTTCCAGCTTCCGTCGGAGATGTTTAGCCTCATGTAGCTCATCAGTGTACCATGGACAATCTGGATGTTGGGTGATGGTTTTAGTACGAAGTGGTGCGTGCTTAACAATGAGCGATGTGAGTCCTTCATTAAAACCACTCACCAAACCAGCTACATCACCAAGCGTAGTTTGTAACACGGAGCAAACCACAGTGTCCTGCTTAAAAGCTTTTACGTCTATAGCACGCAGCTTCCTGAGGGAAACAGTCTTCTGTATGGGAACAGGTTTGGTCAAGGTCGTAGTGAAACCAACAGCGAAGTGGTCACGTGTAAGTTTCCCAAGGTGGTCACAAAGTCCGGGTTCGGTGACGGTGATGTCGGACACGATGTGACGGGTGTCTCTGCTGATCACATCGTCCAACGTATGGCCGAGCACATGGGTCGGTTCGTGTACAATCTCCTTGTCACGGGTAGCGTAGCCGGCGAGAAATGTATACCACTGATCAAAGATTTCGGGAATGGTCAGGCCATTATACTTGGATGGTGGGGGTCGATACACCACGATAAGACGCATAGTTGTGTCACCCGTATTCAGATCACAATCCATGTGTTCAAAGTTTGTGTAGTCGCCAGCGGTACTGGAGCCATGGAGGCGGAATGATATGGCAGACTTGTAAAGCAATGCCACACCACCTCCATTTCTGCTGCCGGGACGGGGTACATGTGTCATGGTATACCCAGAAGGGACCAACTCTCCAATGCATTTCTTGCCTACGGAAGTCCCCAGCCGTGTCACTGTGAGAGCAACAACATCATAGTCCTGTGCAACAATGTAATCGTTCAGAGACAAAACCTTGTTATTGGTGGATCTTGGATTAAGGCAAGTTGTACATGCAAATGGTCACATTTAATCCTCACCAAATTGTTCTTGTTTACACCTAATGCACTAGTGATCTGACCATGACCAATGAATTGTTTATGTTGACATGCACTTGCCCCACTTCTAGGAATATACATCACAGTACTGTTATGGTGTGTTGGTGGTGGTCGATGACCGATCACAGTGGGTATCCGTATCTGTATTGCGCAACTTTGCCATAGTCCGTCGCTAGGCCAGTATTGTTCGTGCTGGTGGGCGGCATTACCTTTGACCGCAACCATTGTCTTTGACCACCCCGGGTGTGGGTCGGCCTAGCGTTGCAGATGCCCAATCATCTTAAGTAGCAGAACTCAGACTTGGTCACACGCATGACAGATTTAGAAGTATGTTGCATTAGTTGTCTCAGCTGATAGCTTAAATACACGATCACCATGGTGATCGTCACAGTTCGCTGGAGATGGCACTAGAACTGCACAGCACTATCTTATAAAAAACAATAAAATCCGGAATGATAAAATGTTCACGTTAAAAACTGATGACATTACAGTCGTCCGTGTACGTTCACAATCAAATTAGGTGTAGAATTAATGTTCAATTGAGCGTATAGTTTGCAATAATGTCAATATTACCTGGACAGCGTTACACGTGGCAGCTGCACAAGCGCACACCTACTAGACCCCTCCTGCATGACTCCTGACATTTTACAATCTAAAAAGCGTCCTCGTTATCTTGAACGAGTACGGTGCAACTAGCGCTCCCCTTTAGATAACAGTGTCACTACTGCAACACACACATGGCTAAAGCCAAATCGGAGTATTATACAATTGTGGTCTCATATAATGCTGAAAATCCACGTCAGCTATGAAATTGCATCAATACAATTTTACACAAAATGCCTGCTCTGACTTTACTTAATCATGTTTCGATCAAGTCTTATATGACTCTTTCTCCAGTCATTTCAAGTAAATTATCTACTTGCTTCATTTACACCTGCCACAGTTGATGGTGTTAGGAAAATAATCATGTCCTCCCCAAAGGAGTACTGAGATATTGATTCATTACCGACTAAATTGCTGAAAGCATGTCTTGATAGATGGGTGATTCCAGATTTTCAGTACATTTTAGTAGATGAAATGAGAAGAAAAAAAATTTCATTTGTTAAGATCACTTTAAATTTATTACTGTTTTCTAGACATTTCTCCATGTAAATATGATATGTGCATTGATAAAAAACTAACTATCAATCTGTAATATTTCAATAAAGATGATATGCCAAAACAAATATCTGTAGTATTATGTCAGTGCTGTTACGGGACAAAATATATTGTTCTTCTCCAATAATGCTACATCCATTAAAATAAACTAATTGAAAATTGAGCATTAAATTCATACTACTATTATTTGTATATTAAGCGACATTTTCTGGTTGGATGTAGGTATATTTGGGAACTTGGATGGCTCGTCTGTTAAAGACAATACATCTTTATATGAGTACCAACATATATCCAATAATGCTACATCCATTAAAACAAACTAATTGAAACTTGAGCATTAAATTCATACTACTATTATTTGTATATTAAGCGACATTTTCTGGTTGGATGTAGGTATATTTGGGAATAGATAGACAATTGTTTTCTGGCGAATGCTCCGTAACATATGGGGGGGGGGCGGTATTTATGGGAGTTCCCCACATCCCACACTTCCCCCTCCATACTTCCCATTTTATTGCCTTTCCATGTCCCACATCCCACTTTTTCACCCCTATGTCCCACATCCCACTTTTATACCCCCTAGATCCCGCATTCCACTTCATTTTAACCCTGACATCCCACTTCCCGGAACCCATAACCCCCCCCCCCCCCCATAATTATAACGCACAGTGTAAACGACCGATATTAAATTTATCAATAATGATGTAATCCACAATCGCAAAATGAGATATGAAAAAATAATAATATTTGGGGGTTGCAAGTTTTTGTAGGTCTGCTGATAGACATTTCCCTATATAAATAGATTTGCTGTAGTGTAACAGCACTGACACATAACATTAACGTATAACAGAACTGACATTTTGAATTTGTTATGTTAGCATATACACAAAATAAACCATTATGACCAACTGAGCGGAAAATGTATATTTATTTACCAAACAAATGCCCAATAAACAAATTCCAACACAACAAAGGAGTACTACACTCAAACCATTTGCATTTCATCACGTAGAACAAATACTAAATCTCAATAGCAAACTATCTCTTAAACATTTCTGCAACCACTTCATCTACTGATAGATACATTACTTTACCCATTCTGATTATTGTACATTCTCAACATCATGTACCAGTACAATATTAACACATTTATGCAGTTTTAACATGTTTAATTGGCCTTAATTATGTACGGAATTTGTTGAAAACTAGCTTGTTTATATGAACTTGTCAGTCTGCATACATATATATCACACATGCTGCTTAATGATGTCCCACATGGCGGGGTCGACCTGTACGTGGCGAGACCCCACCTTGGATGGCTCGTCTATTAAAGACAATACATCTTTATATGAGTACCAACATATATCTGGTACTGTTGTGCACCAGTAGAACCGGTTTTGGCCTGCCTTGTGCATACAGCGTACTTGAACATCTGTGTCGTCAAGATCCTCGATTTTGCCAGGGTATGCACCATTATCATACCGGATGATGCAGTACTTCCCAATCAGTGAGTGATCCACTGTGTTGATGACCTTCAAGGTAACCAGCGGGTCCGTGGGCGATGTGACACTAGTACTGGGGACTACAGGAGTGGACACCATGTGCTCAGTGTTGCGGGATCCCATCTCCAATGGGTAGACGTTGATAACCTGTTTATTATAGAAAAAGGTTACATATATATCATCGAAAAGTCACAGCACATATATTTTTGCTATGATGTGAAAATATACTTTTTCTATCATTACAATGTTTTCGAACAGATGAGGACTGTTTTTAAATAGTCCTAAGATTTAGTACTAACACTTTCGGGAAACTTGAACACTTTTGGAGAGAAGCAGGTGCAGTCGAGTGTACAGAAACAGCTCACATCTCTATACGTCATCATTTGACTGTCTGAAGGGGTGCACACCAGCTGATGCAGAGACATGGTTCCTGGAATTAGAATACATACATTTTACGCTAAGTTAAATACATTTTAGGCTAACTTTAGAAAAACTAAATCAGTGATAAACAATGTTTAATCATAAAGCAGGAAACATACCTGGAACAGGAGGGAGACGTACATCCGAGATCTTGTTGGTGAAGTTTTCCACTTCTTTGGTGGGAACGAAGAACAGTTTCACTGTTGTAAGTGGCACTAGCTCCTCGTACACAGATCGAGGATCTGGCAAGTCAGTTCCTTGTTTCACGATCTGATCGGCAGTCCTCTTCAGCACTCCGCCGACCCCGTCTGCAGCTCCCTTCCCATGCGAGGCTTCAAAGAAATTCCACGTGGAATTCGTCCCCGAGAAAAAGCTGAGAAACATAGCAAAGTTCTTCTTCTGTCTATACTGGGAAGTTGGGCCATCACTGAAGAAATGAAACCGTTTTACATTCTCGTACTGGGTCCGGATCCATTGGATCACAGGTTGAAGGTAGCACCAGATTCCACAGGGGTCGTGCTGTCGGGAATCTGATATGGTGCAAAATGGAAGTGCCTTGCTGCCGTGGATGTACAGTACTCCAGTGTGCATTGTGACTTGCTTGTGAGAGCCCCCAAAATGAACAGCCTGTATCTCCTTTGTATACTTGCAAGTGTAGTTCTCGGCGAAGTCAATGTGGATAATGCATTCGTCTGTCTGAAGGCTGTCGCATTTCAATCTGTACGCTTTGTACTGATGGCGGATATTGAAGATATGGCGACAAAAGCGTTCCATGCTTTGCTCGAAGTTTGCTAACATTTCCTGCATAGACTGAGTTTTGGTCTCGTTGACAGTGATGGTATAGCCCTTCTCGTCAGCAGCTGTCTTCCACTGGAGGTACTTCACAAGCTCCTCGGGGTCATACGGTGCGGTTATCTCGATGGCGTTATGCTTGCAGTTTTCACACTCCATATACATACAGGCCTTTACTGAGGGATCACAGCTTAATGATGCTGCTAATTCTTCGATCTGAGCAGTAGGGATGATCCGCATAGCTGACAATTTCTCTGCCATGAACTGCAAGTTCTCATGCTGCTTACACAGACAGGTCTGCAGATCCTTGGCTGTGGGGGGCAAGACCCAGAATGGTCGCAGAGCACAGAACAGGGAGTATGAGAGCTTCATGTGTGCATGTTCGGCCTTGAACTTGAGGTACAGTGTTTTCAGAGTATCGCAGAGTAGTCGTCTCTGTTTCTTGATCTTCTGTTTCGTGATTGTTTCTTTTTTGCCGGTTGTGATCCTGGAGACATCATCCCTCTCATAGAAGCTACGAACCTCTTTCTTCATCTGTTTTCCATACACTTTCGCCTTAGTCGCCACTCTATGTTTATCATGATTTGGGATTGCTTGATTGTGTCTTCTCCTTGAAAAACCGAAAGTTTTTTCCGTGTATCGCTGGAGCTTGTACCTTTTTATGATTGATCCAGTGACACAATGGGCAATAGCCTTCCGCTCTCTCTCGGATTTTGACTGCTGGTATTTCTGTCGGATGTTCTGTGTAATGACGTAGTGCAATTCCAACGTTTTCTTGACTGGTGTCGGTACTTGAAAGTTTCGCAGCAGATTTCGGGTCTTTGTTCGAGGAGATTCAGCATGCCCAGTACGTCTTTCTTCCCGAGATTTGGTGGCACGCTGGCATCTTTTCCTGTACTTTTCTGTTCTTTTCTTCTCTTTTTCAAGTGCGAGCCTAACCCTCTTTAGCTCCTGGTAACACCTCGCCCGGTCCCGTCTCACTTGCTTCCTGCCGCGTTCCCGTCTGTTCTCTGGTAGTACAACTTGATCGGGTGATGTAGGAGGTGTTCCTATGGCAGCCAGAACTGTGCTCACTTCTTGTTTTCCCTGTCTACTTGATCGCTGGTATCCCCTCCGTTGCCGTCGTGTTATCTTCTTGTCTTTGTCTGATTGCTCAGAAATTAGTTTTCTTACTCCAAGTCTTTTCAACTTGATGTACCGTGCTTGCTCTGTGTGCAGATACTCTTCTCTTCTCGATGGATCAGCATCCCGTCGCTGCCGGTACAGCCTCTGGCGTTCTGCATTTGTTTTTCCCATTATCTGCAAGGACAGCAGAGATATACTCTTACCTGTTTACCGACAGCAGTATGGCTGGATGGGGTGCCCATCTGGAGGACCTACGCTCCTCCGTATAAATTCTAATCTAAATGTCAGTACTGTTACATACTCTGTGTAACAGGACTGACCATAAATCATATGTAACAGCACTGACATCGGTTGTTTAACTGTTTATTCTAAGTGGAAACTATTCCCCCATTGTCACTCACATGATGGTCTGTTCATAAGGTATATTCGTGTTATTGATTGCATAAAACAGTGGGTGGGTGGGATCTTTTGACAGTGCGTTAGGTAAGTAACAGAACTGACCATGAATAAACATAAACTTTGACAATATATTCAAATAATGGTCATAAACACAATAACTCTAATGCCATGTGTTCCTCACCTGTTTGAATTTCCTGCCTTCTCGTCACAGTGCTTCCACCTGGTGAATGCAGCTAGAAAACTACCGTAATTTCCTGAATAAACACCATAACAGTACTGACGTAACAGTACTGACTTTTTTCTTGGACAAGATAAATTGTTGGTTATTTAATCAATAAGTACCAATATAAGCAATTGTAATCGGACAATGGCAGATATTTTGGTATATGATATGCAAGTTTTCATTGAATAGAATTTTAAAACTGTAAATCATGCACATAGTCAATATATAATGCAAAGAAAATCCAACCACCCCTCATGGGACATCACATATTTCACGATCTGACTTGGGACATGTTACTAATACAGAGGATATTCTTGAATTATCACAATAAATTATAATTTATTTTTAATGGAATATTTGCAGCAACGCATGATAGTAGGATGTCCAAACGTTTTATTTTTGCCAAATTACACGGTCAAAATACTGAGGACAAGGAATTGCACTGAAAATCTGGAATCACCCAGATTACTTTACCCAATAACAAATATCATAAATGCATCACTGTGCTCTGGCTTGTTTCCTGACGATTTCGAACAAGAGCAAGTCAACCCACTTCTTAACAAGTCAACTTTGTCTAAAGGAAACCTAAACAAACTTTATTTCTAATGTAAGCTCTATTTCTAAGGTACTGGAAAGTTGTTGCAAGCCGTCTAATGTCTCACACTGAGTAAAATTATATGTCTAATGTATTACAACCAGCTTGCAAACAGTTTCGTTCTATAGAGACTACTATTTGAAAAGTACACAATGATGTCACTCTAAATATGGATAAAGGTAAAGTAACAGGGCTTCCTTGCTTGATTTATCTGCTGCTATTGATACTATTGACCATAACATACTCGTTCAACGCTTGTTAATGTAGTATCGCAAATCTGGCACAGTCCCGAGCGGGTTGTCATCATACTTAACTGACAGATACCAAAGAATGAAACCATTTTCTTTTCAGCGGCACTACCCACTTCGTGTGGTGTTCCTCAGTGTTCTGTTCTAGGACCATTTCTTTTTACTCTTTACACTACTTCACTCAGTTCAGTTATTCAAACTCACAACTTGGGCCACCACCTATATGCAGATGATACACATAATTACCTTTTTTTTGGCTACCCCGGATACAAATTGTTCCTTGCTGCTTTTATCATATTCGTTACCTTCGTCGTATTCGTCGGCATATGTCTTTTGCTGTCGCCAAAACTGTGGCAACTGCTCTTGTTGAGTCAGTAGACTTGACTATTACAATTTACTTTATCATAATATTGCTCCCAAGGACATCTTGAAATTCAACGTGTGCAAATGTGTTTGGCAAGGGCAGTTACCCGGTCACCTCGTTTCTCTCATTCAGTTCCACTTCTTAAATCACTGCATTGACTCCCTGTCCGATATCGCATATGTACATTTACCTATCAATCACTTTCATCCAAGCAATCAGCATATTTATACTCACTGCTCACTACTGCAAGACAGCCTAGACAGCGTCGATCATGTAATTCGAATCTACCTTTTGTTTCCAGTATAAAGACAAATGTCGGAACTTGAGCTTTTTCAGTTGCTGCACCGACTCGATATAACTCACTCCCTGTTATTGTTAAGTATGTAGGAAATATAACATTTCGCTGTAAACTAAAAACCCACCTGTTTAAACTTGCTTATACTCCATACCTCCCAGCGTACCAATCCAACTGTTTATTGCGACATTAATATGTCCCCACACTAGTAGATGCATAAGAACATTTAGACACACTACTGTGATTTTGGCGCATCGAATTGTTCTTTGGTTGTCGCATTAACTGTGGAGGTGGTTGATTTTGTGTTATTGAAATAAAAGTTTTAAATGAACGACAATACGACATTTAAAACTGTAATGAAAACGAATATTTATTAACTATATACAGAAACTCGATCTCTAACAAACGAATACTGCATATGTATTAATTACACATAACATTATATATTTGATATTACTTATGTGCTAACTACTACTTGTCCAACAAGGTACTTCCATTAAAACTTCTACTTCGGCTTATACAAACAATACGGGAGTTTTTTAGGATACAATCTGCGTAGTCTTGTCAACACGCCTTGGGGACGGCGGTGCTTTTCATCCACGTTCGTATTCGTCGCTCTAGAAATCTTTCTGATGACGTCGGTTTGCTTTGCCGTTTCACTCGTTAGTACAACGGCGTTGACTGCCGTGTCGTCAACATTTCTCTAAAACGAAAGTGCAAGATATACATTAACTATATGATGATTTTATATATTAATTTCACATAATATTATATGTTTTATAGTAATTATGTGTTAACTAACCACTGTAAGAATCCAACAAGGTACTTCTACTTCTACTGCTGCTAACACTACGAACGTTTATTCTTTTATAAAAATCTACGTAGTTTTTCAGCACGCCTTCGGGGCGGCGGCGGAGCGGTGAAGTCCCTCTAGAAATCGTTCTGATGGGGTCTGTTTGCAGAGCCTTTTCACTCGTTAGTATGAAGGCGTTGACTGCCATGTCGTCAACGTTTTTCTAAAACGAAAGTGCAAGATATACATTAAATATACTATGATTTTATTTTAAGAAGTAATGTTGAATGATTTGACAATTTCGAAAGTGCTCAAACTCCTGAGTTGGGTTGTTTAAGGTAGGGCGGAAACGATATAAAACTCCACACTCATTTCACGTATTTATTTGACCATCTCTTCTGAACATTGCATTATTAAATAGACGATGGACCACACACGACGTACAGCCTCCGGAATGCAACACCAATAATCGATATTTTGTGACCTGATTACGGCAAATATGATAGTTTTCTTGAACTGAAAGCTTTTTTACAATCTTCAATGTGTACGTTTTCTTTAACATTATTTACAATTTAAACGGTTCCAAATCCAGTGGTAACTCGCTACTTCGGCTTCCGATGTAAGGAACGTTCACTTGGAATGATCCACCTTGAAATCCCCGTTCCGACGTTTATTGTGCATGGATATAAAGAACACCAGATATATTGAACAGGTTGGGTCAGTCCCAGTAGTTTCCACACACCGACTGTTCAGGACTGAACTATCAGTTGATTTTATTTTAAAGAAGTAATGTTGAATGACTTGACACTTTCGAAACTATTCAAAGTCCTGAGTTGGGTTGTTTATCGTAAGGACTGAAACGATATAAAACTTCACACCTTGATGTTCAAGTCAACTCGTTGTTCCTCCTGTTTGAGTTGGTACCACTTCACCTTCCTGGTTCTTGGTCTTCTTATTTCCCTGTGTCCTAGGGCCAGGGTCATGTTAGCCACAAATATCCTGTGTTGTCTTGAGATGCTTTCAGTTGGTCAACTCTGAGGTTAGCTCTTCTTAGCATAGCATAATATATTGTTGCTGCTTGGGGGATGGTCAATCTTGACCCAAGCCTAGCCGGTCCCAAGCCCGGAAAAAAGAGGAGGGTTGGTATCAGGAAGGGCATCCGGCCGTACATAACCCTGCATCAACATCTAACCAATGACAATCCCATTTGAAACATTTACGAAAACTAATATTTATTAACTATGTACATAAACTTAATCTAATCTAAGTGCTAACTAAAACTGTCACGCATAAGTCCATCGAGGAATTGCCATTGGGACTGCAACTTCGGATACGATATCGACTACGAGAGTTTCTTCTCTTGTGAATCGTTATCAGTCTCTTCCATATGTCTCGGCGGCAGCGCGGTCCGTGTTCGTTGCTCGAGAAATTGTCGGGATGGCGTTGGTCTGCTGACCTATTTCTAGGTCTATTTCCGTGCCAACTGATCTTTTTCTGTTTTCGACACGACGGCATTTAATGCAATGTCAACGATTTCCTAAAACGAAAGTGCAAGAGTTATGTTAACTATTATATTATTTTATTTTTAAGAAGTAATGTTGAATGACTTGACACTTTCGAAATTGTTCAAAGTCCTGAGTAGGGACTGAAACGATATAAAACTCCACACCTTGCTGTTCGACTCATTTCGTTGTTCCTCCTGTTTGAGTTGGTACCACTTCACCTTCCTGATTCTTGGTCTTCTTATTTCCCTGTGTCCTAGAGCCACGGTCATGTTAGCCACACATATCCTGTGTTGTCTTGATATGCTTTCACTTGGAATCATTTTGCAGTTGGTCAACTCTTTGAGGTTAGCTCTTCTTAGCATAATATAATCTATTGTTGCTGCCTGGTGGAGGGTCAATCTTGACCCAGGCCTAGCCGGTCCAAAGCCCGAAAAGAGAGGAGGGTTGATGTCAGTAAGGGCATCCAGCCGTAAAAAAAAACCTGCTTCAATATCTAGCTAAAGACAATCCCAGTTGAAACATTCATGAAAACGAATATTTTGTAATTATATACAGAGACTTAATGTAATCTAAGTGCTAATTAAAACTGTCACGCATGAGTCCATCAAGGAATTGCCATTGGGACTGCAACTTCGGCTACGATGTCGACTACGAGAGTTTCTTCTCTTGTGAATCGTTCTCAGTCTCTTCCATATGCCTCCCTAATAGTTTTGTTGAACTGAAAGCTATATTATCGTCTTCAATGTGTACGTTTTCTTTAACGCAATTTGCAATTTAAACTGGTATTCAAATCCAGTGGTAACTCGTTACTTGGACTCCCGGTGTAAGGAAAGGTCGTTTGCAAGGATCAACCTTGAAATCCCCGTTCCGGCACGTATTGTGCATGGATGTGAGGAACACCGGACATATGTAACAGTTTGGCTCAGTCCCACTGGGTTCCATACAACGACTGTTGAAACGACATCAGCCTTTGTGTGTATTTTGATAGATGCCTTCTATTTTTTTAAATACTGCAGACAAAACTTAAAATGTTTTATTGATTACTCGGCATATTGCTTTAATATTTCGATCGAATGTCGCCATCTATCAGGCTAGAAATATTAATTATACCTGCCGCCGTTTCGTTCAAAATCATCCTAGTCAGATGAGTATCTATGGGAGGAGGGACTATGTCTTCGCATAAACTCGGTTTACCACTACGTGGTGGCAAGTCAAACTAATCGGTGATTAAGTTTGTCCCTCCATTTTGATCTCCATTCCGAGGTCTTAAATACGCCGTTGTGCCTAGCTTCTGCTTATCTTTGACGCAAGCATCATAACTATGTGTGCTTCGACCGCTATAAGTTCGTCGTCTAATTTCATTATTGGCGAGGAACACAAGAAATGTGTATCTCCGTAGATTTCGCCATGAATTTGAGAAAACAATCCGTTAAAACAAGGACACCACCGTACGCATTCCCCCATAAATCTAAAAAATAATAAAGAAGTATTGAATTATACATAAGATCAACTCACGTTCTTATGCGTCCTCCACCACAGACTGGCACTGATGGCGCCCGTCATAAACATCGCCAACCACTGAGGAGTACAACACAATCTTCTTCGTTTCCGATAAACCTCGCTCGTCTTCTGTTTATTGTCGCACTGAAAAATGAAATGTGATCAATATATAAACTTTGTGTTCTCTTTATTTTGTTATATAGTTATATTGTAAGATACTAAATGTCAGGCATCTTGTGTGTAGTCGACTTTAAAATGGATCAGTAGTGCAAACTATGCGTGTCGATAACTCAACAAAACTCGACTCGCGTGTTGATTTGGCCGACGCAACAGATGTTGAACCGATTCGAAGACATAAAATCAACTCACGTTCTTATGCATTCTCCTCTACAGACTGGTGCTGATGGCGCCCGTCATAAACGTCGCCAACCACCGAGGAATACAACACTATCTTCTTCGTTTCCGATAAACCTCGCTCGTCTTCTGTTTGTTGGCGCACTGTCAAATTAAGTATTATCAATGTATAACGTTTGTTTTGTTTTCAATTTAATTATATTTTAAGATGCTTAATGTCAGGTGTATATTGCTAAACTTTTGTTGTACATCGTGTGCGTAGCCGACTTTAAAATGGATTAGACGTTCAAAGTATGCGGGTCGAACAGACACTCCAAAATGCGAAACAGCTGCCAAACAACTCTACGCCGCTGTGGTATTCCAGTGTAGACCTTACGTCATACAACTCTAGGCCTCTGAGGTATTCCAGTGCAGACTTTACGTCATGCAATTCTAGTCCGCTGAGGTATTCCAGTGTAGACTTTACGTCATACAATTCTAGGCCGCTAAGGTATTCCAGTGTAGACTTTACGTCATACAATTCTAGGCCGCTGAGGTATAACATTGCAGACATTACGTCATACAACTCTACGCCGCTGTGGTATTCCAGTGTAGACTTTACGTCATGCAACTCTAGGCCGCTGTGGTATTCCAGTGTAGACTTTACGTCATACAATTCTAGGCCGCTGAGGTATTCCAGTGCAGACTTTACGTCGTACAACTCTAGACCGCTGAGGTATTACAGTGTAGACTTTACGTCATACAACTCTAGGCCGCTGAGGTATTCCAGTGTAGACTTTACGTCATACAATTCTAGGCCGCAGTGGTATTTTAGTGAAGACTTTGCGTCACACAACTCTAGGCCGCTGTGATCCATACACATCTGGACCTAACCCATTAATGGTAAACATTGCTGGGGAAACTGATTTTGTAGACAAGCATACACCAAGCACAGCTATGTACTCACAAAGAAAGCCCAGCCATGTTAGCCACCAAGCACAGCGATACAATCACAAAAAAACAAACCTTGTTGAAATCCATGAACCAAGCACAATACCGAACCCACCAAGACAGCCCAGCCTTGTTGACCGCTATGTACCAAGCACATCGATGAACTCACAAAGGTAGCCCACCTGTGATGACCAACATGCACCAAGCATATCAGTGAACCCACCAAGACAGCCGAGCCTTGTTGACCACCATGCACCATGAACAGCGATGAACTCACACCACGCACAGAGGTGAAACCACCAAGATAGCCCAACCTTGTTGACCACCATATACCAAGCACAGCGATGAAGTCACAAAGACAGTCCAGTTTTGTTGACCGGCATGCACCAAGCAGAGCGGTGAACCCACCAAGACAGCCCTGCTTTGTTGACCTTCAAATAACAAGCACAGCAGTGAACTCACAATGGAAGTCCAGCCTTGTTAACCACCATGCACCAAGCACAGCAGTTAACTCACCAAGACAGCCCAGTCTTGATGACAACCATGCACCAACCACAGCAGTGAACCCACCAACACAGCCCAGCCATGTTGGCCACCATGCACCAAGCACAACAACAAATTAACAAAGAAAGCCCAGCCTTGTTGACCACAGTACATTACATACAGTAGTGAACACATCAAGACAACCTAGCCTTGTTGACCAGCATCCGCCAAGTACAGCAGTGAACTCACAAAGACAGCCCGGCCTTGTTGTCAGTCATGCACCAAGCATAGCGATGAACACACCAAGACAGCCCAGCCATGTTAACCATCAAGCATAGCGATAAAGTCATGAAGAAAGGCCAGCTTTGTTAACTACCATGCATCAAGCAGAGGGGTGAAGTCATAATGATATCCCAGCCCTGTTGACCAGCATGAACCAAGCAGTGCGGTGAACCCACCAAGACAGCCCGGCCTTGTTGACCTTCATACAACAAGCACATCAATGGATTCACAAAGAAAGACCAGCCTTGTTAACCACCATGCAACAAGCACACCGATGAACTCACAAAGACAGCCCAGATTTGATGACAACCATGAACTAAGCAAAGCAGTTGACACACAAAGACAGCCCAGTCTTGATAATAACCATGCACTAAGCACGGCACCAACACAGCCCAGCCTTGTTGACCACCATGCACCAAACGCAGTGATGAAGTCACAAAGACAGGCCAGTCGTGTTGACCAGCATGCTCCAACCACAGCAGTTAACCCACCAAGACAGCCCAGTCTTGATAACAACCATGCACAAAGCACAACAGTAAACGCACCAAGACAGCCAAGCCTTGTTGACCACCATACACCAAGCACAGCGGTGAACTCACAAAGATAGTGCGGTCTTATTGACCAACTTGCACCAAGCTGAGTGGTGATCTCACACAGACAGTGCGGCCTTGTTGACCACCTTGCACCAAGTACAGAATTGTGCTCACCAAGACAGCCCGGCCTTGTTGACCAGCATATACTAAGCACAGCGATGATCTCACAAAGACAGTCCAGCTTTGCTAACCACCACGCACCAAGCACAGCAGTGAACCCACCATGACAGCCCAGCCATGTTAAATGCCAAACACCAAGCACAGCGATAAATTCACAAAGAAAGCCAAGCCTTGATGCCCACCATGCACCAAACACAGCAGTGAACCCACCAAGAAAGTCAAGCGTTGTTGGCCACCATACACCATACACAGTGGTGAACCCACCAAGACAGCCCGGCCAACCATGCACCAAATTTTGTGGTTGTGTGTCTGGTCGTAGGATAGGGGGTCAACCGGGTGGATAAACTCCCTTCCCTGGACACTCATGTTCCTATATCGATCGTTTTGTGGTTGTGAGTCTGCCCGTAGGATTGTTCGAGTAATAAAGGCATGTTTGACATCTGCCTCAGTGGTACTGTTATCATTTGAAGATGGGAAGTCGAATTTGACTTTTGTCCCAGTAGTATTGTCATCAATTGAAGATGGGAAGTCGAATTTGACTTTTGTCCAATGCGGCGGTTGGCCATTACCCCGAAAATGGAGTAGGGATGAGGTGGATCCATGGCCAACTGGATTCACCCGGGCTGTTTGACGGTGACTTATCCAAACTCCCTCCCCTCCACGCGGAGGGGACGGAAATATTCCGAGGACTAAGGCTGGGACTACGACTATAGTCATATCTGGCTTGGTCCCGACTGTGATATTTTTACTGGGAGCGGCCACTATCCTTCATGGCACTGTTATCGTGGTCTTTGTTTTGTCCACCATGTGCACGTTCTTCCCTATCACTCCTATACTCACAGTCATTATTGCGGGAATCTTTTCCATCACTCTGGTGATTGCCCTTACGATGGCTACGGCGTCGTCTAGGACTGTGGCGCCGGTGACCTCGTCGATACGTACGAGTATCTTCGGAGTCTGTACTACTGCTGGAGCCACTACTTGTACTGCTCCAGCGACGATGCCTCCGATTTGGTGGTTTCCCTGGTGGGTCGCGCCGTCTCAAGGTGTTGGAGCATTCCCTGGCAAGGTGGCCCTTTCCGGAACACTCAAAACAAGTGAGGGGGACGGGGAGTGGCGCCTCTTATTGGCACAGTCCTGTTTTCGGTGCCCCCGTCCACCGCATGTAAAACACGTGCCACTTGTTGGTGTAGCACCTAGTTTTGGGGATATAGTGGACTGTTGTAACTGCCTCACTACCCCCCGTATTACTGGATCGACTACGGTAGTCTCCGAGAGTGCCTCAGACGAGATGACAGCGGACTCGTCCTCGAAAGCAACCTGTCTGGCAGACATGCTGCGTACTCCAAGTGTCCGAGCGGCACCCTGGATATATAACATAGTCTCTACTGCTGCCCGGATAGTAGAAGGGTTAGATAACTTTAAGGCTTCTTGGGCGGCACTCCGATCACGGATGCGTTTTAGAAAAGTCGGGACTGCCAAGCAGTCAAGCAGGTTGCCCCTCTCCATCTCTGGGTAAGCCTCCACAGTCAAGGCATATACCCTGTCTGCGAACATGTCAAGACTCTCCCCTTCCTCTTGCCTGGTTGCAGACAAGTCTGCGCGGAGTGTGGTCTTTGCAATTGGCCTGTCATGGTCATACCTCTTGCGCAGTAGATCAATGCAACTATCATAGTTATCTCTCTCTCTCTCTCCATGAGACAGACTACGATGTGCCGTTAAAACAGGTCCTCTGAGGAATGACATCAGTCGTTCCATTTTTTCCCGAGGGTCCCACTAATAGGCTCTCGCCATAAATGAAAATTGGTGAAACCAGTTATCAAATTCACCCTGTTTACCATCAAATTTTTGTAGGCAAACATTTCTATCATTTCGGCGATTTACCATATCCCCACTCCTCTTACTGTCATCATGAAGGGGGTGGAACGTTTCCAATCCATCACAGAAGGCTGTCCCATGTATTGTGGTTCCAATGGAGCCTCCGATGTGTGATTGCCATGTACATGTTGAAACTGTTGGGCAGGGTCTGTGGTGTGCATGTCAAGTGAGGGGGTAACCCCCTGAAATTGGCCATCATGAAGTGTGTTCCACAACAGGGGCTTAGAGTCGTCGTGAAGTGGGAACATATTTTTTGAACTTGCACCACCAATCACCTCACGCTCATTGAGCCGAGCAGCTGCGGCTAACGCCGACCCCCACTATGATGAAACAGGCTGTTGCCCACTATACAGTTTCTGTTCAATGGCAGTCACCCTACTTGTCAACCAAGCCACATCATCCTGTATCTGTGCGATATCACAATGACAGTCACCCTACTTGTCAACCAAGCCACATCATCCTGTATCTGTGCGATATCACAATGACAGTCACCCTACTTGTCAACCAAACCACATCATCCTGTATCTGTGCGATATCACAATGACAGTCACCCTACTTGTCAACCAAGCCACATCATCCTGTATCTGTGCGATATCACATTGTGATTTTACGGTCACATTCTTGATCTCCCTGAGCAATGTTTCAAATTGTTCCGAGGAATTGGATTGTAAAGTATTTATTTGGTTACTTATTTCCCGCCTATAATCGTCTGCATCCAATGGTTGGTCTTTGTTAGTCAGCTCTGTTTTTGTCAGTTTGTTAGAGCCCTTACTTCTTGTGTTGTGTGCCATGGTGGAAAGTATGTATCAACAGTTTAATATAAACAATGTGAGTAGTAAATTTTTAAAACAGTAATAGCAAAATTAAGCTTTAATGTTCACAACATGAATGGTGAGATGCCCCATTACCTATGCAGAATGTAGAATCAGTGATGCTAATAGCCTCTACCTGTAATTCAGTGATGTTGATTTACAATTCAATTTGTAAGATAACACAAAAACAATACAAGTAATAATTGTTGTTGTAACCCGATGTTATAACTGTCATAAAACAGCTTAACTATCCATACTTAATTCATATAATGCAATTGATGAATATCAACCAGTACTTATATTTATTGCCTAACTAGATTTGTGAAAAAGAATAAACCAGTATTTGTTGTATTCATATAATTAGATGCGTTTTGTAGATGATGTAAGTAATGGCAGGTGACGCTGATGGACCATAAATCAAACAGTCAGTCAGTTTTTGGTGACCATGTCCATGACTATGTCTGAATTAACATGGCATTTTACAAGTAAACACTACTGGTCTAGGCCAGGGTATATGATTACGTAGTAGCGACGTGTTGTGATCGCGACAGTCAGACGCGATTTGTCAGTGGCTATCTAGCGTATACACAGTACTACACACAACAACAAGACACTCTAGCTTTTAACAAGATTTAACAAGATTTGCCACCCAAGCCAAAGGCCCAGATGGCAAGTGGACAAGGAAGCCATTGGCTTATCGAGAGTCCAACAATGTTCATCTACTTATAACCCGCCCTCCTGAGATATGTGTCAACCTTGTTTTTAAACATATTCACGCTGCTAGCAGTTACACAATCTGTAGACAATTTGTTCCATTCATTTATTGTCCTCTGTGAGAACGAGTGCTTCCTGATGTCCAATCTACATTGATCCTTTACTAATTTTACCTCATGTCCTCTAGTTCTGCTATCCTTCTTGAGTGAGAAAAACATATTTCTATCAATATTTTCATACCCATTCAATATCTTAAAAACTTCAATCTGATCTCCTCTTAACCTCCTTGTCTCTAGAGTTGTTAAACCACATTCTTTCAGGCGTTCTTCATAACTAAGGTCTCTCAGTTCTGGAATCATTTTAGTTGCTCTCCTTTGTATGCGTTCAAGCGTATCTATATCCTTCTTACGATATGGTCTCCATGCTTGTATACAGTATTCTAAATGAGGTCTAACTATTGCTTTATAAAGAGGTATAATTAACTTTTTTCCCTTGTATGTTATGTTTCTTCTAATCAATCCAAGAATTTGATTACCCTTTGAAGCTGCAATACCACACTGCTCTGAAACTTTCATATCAGCGCTTATTGTAACTCCTAAGTCCTTTTCTTTTACAGTAGTACCCAGAACAGTATCTCCCATTTTATAGTTTACATTCAAGTTCCCATGTCCTGTATGTAGGCATTTACATTTCCCAAAATTGAACAACATCTGCCATTTCTCAGACCATTTCACTAATCTGTCTAGATCGTTTTGTAAATGTTGTTTATCACCATCAGTATTAACCTTTCTAAACAGTTTTGTGTCATCCGCAAATTTCAGTACGTTACTTGTTATACTGTCGTCCAAGTCATTGATATAAATTAAGAATAATATAGGTCCTAATACTGATCCTTGAGGTACCCCACTCAAAACCGATTTCCAATTTGAAACTTCTCCATCTACTACAACTCGTTGTCTTCTGTCAGTCAGCCATTGTTCTATCCAGTCAGTTATGCTATCCCCGATACCATGGGCTTTTAATTTAAGTAGTAATCTTTGATGTGGCACTTTGTCAAAAGCTTTCTGAAAATCTAAGTAGATAATATCTACTGGCGATCCCACGTCTATCCACTTAGTGATTTCTTCCAAAAAACATAACATATTTGTTAAGCATGACCTCGCTTTAAGGAATCCATGTTGAGATGAATTTAATAATTTATGCTTAACGAGGAAGTCCACCATATGGTCTTTAATTAACCTTTCTAATAATTTACAAATCACTGACGTTAAACTCACTGGTCTGTAATTCTCTGACTTATTTCTCGAACCCTTTTTAAATAATGGTATGATGTTTGCTTCTTTCCATTCAAACGGAACAACTCCCTCTTTTATTGACAAGTTGAATACTCTTGCAAGTGGTATACTGATTTGTTCTACTGTTTCCATTAGTAATTTTGGAGGAATCCCATCCACTCCCGGCGATTTGTTATCCTTCATTGCCTTTATTTTCTTAGCTACCAATTCTGGAGTTACAACTAACGGACCTAAATAGCTTAACTGGTTATTCCGTCGTTATAGTCAGTCGCATCAAAGACAGACGCCGCACCCTCCGTTACAATTGTTACTTTAATTTTCGGAACTGTCATGTGTCAAGTAGTGACCGACGGCGACGCGGAGCCGAAACCAATTTGACAGCGCTACCGGCTAGAAATCGACAAACCTATGCTACAAGCGCACTGAAATAATTAATAGATTCTGGCATTGAAAAGTCGCACCATCTGTTGTTCTATCGATATACTGGTATAGACGGCCAGCGACGATGTTGACAACAATAGGCGATTGAGTTAGGTGCTAGACTTGTTGTAGGACGGGCGATGCCTGGGCTTTAAGGAGCGGTCAGTTTTGGAGCTGCCAAAATGTACTTGACAATCGCCTTGCTGCTTCTAAAATACCATTTGACAAAAATAGTTCGGTCATATAACCTTTATTTTATTTGCTTTGCACTCTTCACAAAGTTGTGCATATAGAAAAACGTACTGGTCAGACATTTTTCTTATTAGGAACATATAGGTCTCTTATAATGAAATAGAACATTTCATGAATAAAACTCGTGCGTCAGCAAAGCTTTTTAGGGTTAATCGCGTATTCATAGTCATTTAGTCGCTGTCAAGGTCGGTTTTCCGGTAATACACGTGTATTGCCTCTCAGGAGAAATTTTTTCCCGCTTTCTAAATTGCTTAGCACAGCGGGCTAGGCACACAAGTTTCACAGCGAGCGGCGGCTGTCAAACTTTATTTGCACAGCAACACACGGCAATTAGGCGCGTGGTTCGTACGAACTGACACCATTGTGGTATAGATGTTGTGATATACGAAAGATAACACTCACGTTCTATCAGTCGCGTCTGGGGTTCTGTCCGGGTCACATATGGTAACATGTAGCTCTCAATCGTGACGCAGGCCACGATTCTTGTCGGTCCTCCTGCTGTATACGTCCTGGCAGCCAATCAGCGGCCGCTCGCCCACAGTGCTACCGACCGGTGGCCACCACAAGAACGACAATGCGACATTTAAAACATTAATGAACACGAATATTTATAAATTATATACATAAACCTAATATATGTGCTTAGTACTGTCATGCAAGCGTCCATTAGTGAACTGCCACTGGGACTACTGCTTCGGCTGCGAGTCCTACTACGTGACCTTGTTTTACGTAACGTCCTCAGTCGTTTCCACACGCTAGGGCGGCGGCCAGGTCCGTTCACTTTAGTGTTCGTTGCCCTAGATATTTTTGCGATGGCGTCAGTCTGTTGCCCCATTTCTGTCATCGACACGACAGCATTTATTGCCGTGTCAACGTTTTCCTAAAACGAAAGTGCAATATTTATGAAGTAATGTTGAATGATATGACACTTTCGAAACTATTCAAAGTCCTGAGTTAGGATGTTTAATGTAAGGACTGAAACGATATTAATCTCCACACATATTTCACGTTTTTATTTTAACAACTCTTCTCAACATTGCATTATTAAATACACACAATGTACTACACATGACGTACAGTCTCCGGAATGGAACACCAAGAACCACTATGTTGACATGATCTCGGTAAATATATTAGTTTTGCTGAACTGAATGCTATATTAGTCTTCCATTTGTACGTTTCACTATTATCCATTTAAACTGAAATCAAATCCAGCGGTAACTCGCTACTTGGACTCCCGGTGTAAGGGACATTCGCGTGCAAGGATCAACCTTGAACTCTCCGTTCCGGCGTATATTGTGCATGGATATGAGAAACATCGGATATATTAAAAAGTTTGGCTCAGTCCCAGTAGGTTCCTCACCTACCTCACCTATCCTCTTCGGGCCCAGTGGCCCATAAGGCCGAAGTGAATCTCCTCCATCTTATTCTGTCAGCTGCTACACGTCTGGCTTCGTTCCAGCTCCAGTAGGTTCCACACACGCCATAATATAAAACATTTTTGACCATATATTGCTTCGTTCTGCTGTTGAGACGGAGAAACACAGCCTTTGTGTGTTCTTTGATAGTAGAAATGCCTTTTATTTTTTTATTTGAAATATTGTATAAATGTAGCAAATGGGTCAGAGAGCAAACTAAAATCCATGATATAAAACAAAGGTTCTCGAAGTCAGGGACGACGGCACAGGACAGAAGTAAATGGTACCAGCTTGGGGAGGCCTGCGCCCTGCAGTGGGCTGACAATGGCTGAGATGATGATGATGGTGATTTTATAAATCCTTAAAATCGAAATCTGTCATTGGTTAGTCGGCATACTGTATTCAGATATCGATCGAGTGTCGCCATCTAACAGGCTGTAAATAATAATTACACCTGCAAAACATCCGCCGTTTCGTTGAAAATCTACCTAGTCAAATGAGTATTTACGGAAGAGTGGACTGATATTATATGCCTACGTATTAAATTTGTTGTGCAACTACGTGGTAGCAAGGCAAACCAATCGGTGATTAAGTATGTCCCTCCCCTTTGACCACATTCCGATGTTCTAACTACGCCATTGGCGTGGCATACGGCCGTAACCATTCCCCATAAATCCGTATTGAATAAGACATCACATCGACTCACGTTCGTATGCATCCTCCACACAGACTGGTGCTGATGGCGCCCGTCATAAACATCGCCAACCACTGAGGAGTACAACACTATCTTCTTCGTTTCCGATAAACCTCGCTCTTCTATTTGTTGTCGCACTGAAAAATTAAGTATTATAAATATATAAACTTTGATGACCAACATGCACCAAGCATATCAGCCTTGTTGACCACCATATAGCAAGCACAACGATGAAGTCACAAAAACTGCCCAGTTTTGTTGACCAGCATGCACCAAGCAGAACTGTGAACCCACCAAGACAGCCTTACTTTGTTGACTTTCAAACAACAAGCACAGCAATGAACTCACAAAAAAGCCCAGCCTTGTTAACACCCAGGCACATCGATAAATTCACAAAGACATACCAGCCTTGTTGACCACCATGCACCAAGCACAGCAGTTAACCCACCAAGACAGCCCAGTCTTGATAACAACCGTGCACCAAGCAAAGCAGTGAACCCACCAACACAGTCCAACCACGAACCAAGCACAACAACGAATCAACAAAGAAAGCCCAGCCTTGTTGACCACAGTATATCAAGGACAGTAGTGAACACGTCAAGACAACCTAGCCTTTTTGAACAACATCCACCAAGTACAGCAGTGAACTCACAAAGATAGCCCGGCCTTGTTGTCCGTCATGCACCAAGCATAGCGATGAACACACAAAGACATAACAACTTTCCTAACTGCCATGCACCAAGCACAGCAGTGACCCCACCAAGACAGCACAGTCATGTTAACCATCAAGCACAGCGATAAACTCTCGAAGAAAGGCCAGCTTTGTTAACCACCGTGCACCAAGCAGAGCGATGAAGTCACAATGACATCCCAGCCTTGTTGACCAGCATGGACCAAGCAGTGCGGTGAACCCACCAAGACAATCCGGCCTTGTTGACCTTCATACAACAAGCACATCAATGAATTCACAAAGAAAGACCAGCCTTGTTAACCACCATGCACCAAGCACACCGATGAACTCACAAAGACAGCCCAGCTTTGTTGACCACCATGAACTAAGCACAGCAGTGAACTTATTAAGACAGCACGGCTTTGTTGACCTTGATACACTAAACACAACAATAATTTCACAAAAAAGCCCAGTCTTGTTAACAACCAGGCACACCGGTGAACTCGCAAAGACAGCCCAGCCTTGTTAACACCATGCACCAAACACACCGGTGAACTCGCAAAGACAGCCGAGCTTTGTTGACGACCATGAACTAAGCAAAGCAGTTGACCCACCAAGACAGCCCAGTCTTGATAACAACCATGCACCAAGCACAGCAGTGAACCCAATAAGACAGTTCAGCCTTGTTGACAACCATGCACCAACCACAGCAGTTGACCCACAAAGACAACCCAGTTTGATAACAACCATGCACCAAGCACAGCAGTGAACCCAATAAGACAGTCCAGCCTTGTTGACAACCATGCACCAACCACAGAAGTTGACCCACGAAGACAGCCCAGTCTTGATAACAACCATGCATCAACCACACCAGTGAACTTACAAAGAAAGCCCAGCCTTGTAGACTACCATGCACCAAGCTGAGCGGTGATCTCACAAAGACAACCCAACCTTATTGACAACCATGCACAGCAGTGAACCCACCAAGACAGCCCAGCCGTGTTGACCACTATGCATCATTAACAGCGATGAACTTACACCACGCACAGTGGTGATCCCACCAAGACAGCACAGCCTTGTTGACCACCATGCACCAAGCAGAGTGGTGAACTCACAAAGACAGCCCAGCCTTTTTGACAACCATGAACATAGAACAGCGGTGAACCCACCACGAGAGCCTTGCCTTGTTGACCACTATGCACCAAACACTGTGAACCCACCAATACAACGGTGAAACGAATGTGAAACAACGGTAAAACGGCGAAAACTCTCCTGGTCACCCAACACAATACCATTTCAAAAATCATCCTGCAAGGCACTCTGGAGGGCAAGAGAAGGCACCACGGAGGGCAAGAGAAGGCATCATGGAGGGCAAGAGGAGACATCATGGAGGGCAAGAGAAGGCACCATGGAGGGCAAGAGAAGGCACCATGGAGGGCAAGAGGAGGCATCATGGAGGGCAAGAGAAGGCATCATGGAGGGCAAGAGGAGGCATCATGGAGGGCAAGAGGAGGCATCATGGAGGGCAAGAGGAGGCATCATGGAGGGCAAGAGAAGACACCATGGAGGGCAAGAGAATGCACCACGGAGGGCAAGAGAAGGCACCACGGAGGGCAAGAGAAGACACCAAGGAGGCCAAGAGAAGACACCACGGAGGACAAGAGAAGGCACGAGGGAGGGCAAGAGGAGGCATCACGGAGGGCAAGAGGAGGCATCACGGAAGGCAAGAGAAGGCACCACGGAGGGCAAGAGAAGACACAATGGAGGGCAAGAGAAGGCACCAAGGCAGGCAAGAGAAGGCACCACGGAGGGCAAGAGAAGGCACCACGGAGGGCAAGAGAAGGCACCACGGAGGGCAAGAGAAGGCACCACGGAGGGCAAGAGAAGACGGGGCCGCCTGAGGAGAAACTGGCTGGATAGTATACAAGAGTGGACACATTCTAACCTACCGACCAACACAGAAGAGGTAATGCTGGCTAGGAGTGTGTGTTAGTGGCACCTTGACGACCGTCCCGATCATGAGATGAAGATGAAGGACGAGATGGCGCCGGCTATGGGGGACTGATTGCGACCTTAGGGTGTCCCCACACTAGTAGATGAAGATGAAGGACGAGATGACGCCGGCTATGGGGGACTGGTTGCGACCTTAGGGTGTCCCCACACTAGTAGATGAAGATGAAGGACGAGATGGCGCCGGCTATGGGGGACTGATTGCGACCTTAGGGTGTCCCCACACTAGTAGATGAAGATGAAGGACGAGATGGCGCCGGCTATGAGGGATTGATTGCGACCTTAGGGTGTCCCCACACTAGTAGATGAAGATGAAGGACGAGATGACGCCGGCTATGGGGGACTGATTGCGACCTTAGGGTGTCCCCACACTAGTAGATGAAGATGAAGGACGAGATGGCGCCGGCTATGAGGGACTGATGGCGACCTTAGGGTGTCCCCACACTAGTAGATGAAGATGAAGAACGAGATGGCGCCGGCTATGGGGGACTGATGGCGACCTTAGGGTGTCCCCACACTAGTAGATGAAGATGAAGGACGAGATGGCGCCGGCTATGGGGGACTGATGGCGACCTTAGGGTGTCCCCACACTAGTAGATGCGTAATAACATTTAGACGTACAACACTAATACTTGTACATCGAAATTATTGAAATAAATTTTTTAAACGAACGACAATGCGACATTTAAAACATTAATGAACACGAATATTTATAAAGTATATACAGAAACTTAATCTAATATAAGTGCTTACTAACACTGTCTCGCAAGCGTCCATCAATGATCTGCCATTAGGACTACTGCTTCGGCTGCGAGTCCTACTACGGGACCTTCTTGTTTTATATAATGTCCTCAGTCGTTTCAACATGCTAGGGCGGCGGCCAGGTCCGTTCACTTTAGTGTTCGTTGCCCTAGATATTGTCACGAAGGAGTCAGTCCGTTGCCCCATTTCTGTCATCGACACGACAGCACTTATTGCCGTGTCAACGTTTTCCTAAAACGAAAGTGCAAGATTTATGTAAACTATCAGATGATTTATTTTTATGAAGTAATGTTGAATGATTTGACATTTTCGAAACTATTCAAAGTCCTGAGTTGGGATGTTTAATGTAAGGACTGAAACGATATTAATCTCCACACATATTTCACGTTTTTATTTTAACAACTCTTCTCAGCATTACATTATTAAATACACAATGAACTACAACTGATGTTCAGCCTCCGGAATGGAACACCAAGAACCGATGTTTTGACATGATCTCAGTAAATATAATAGTTTTGCTGAACTGAATGCTATATTAGTATTCCATTTGTACGTTTTCCTTAACACTATTATCCATTTAAACTGAAATCAAATCCAGCGGTAACTCGCTACTTGGACTCCCGGTGAAAGGGACATTCGCTTGCAAGGATCAACCTTGAAATCCATGTTCCGGCGTGTATTGTGCATGGATATGAGACACACCGGATATATGGAACAGTTCGGCACAGTCCCAGTAGGTCCCACACGCGCCATAATATAACACATGTTTCACCATCTGTTACTTCGTTCTGCTGCTGAAACGGAGAAACATAGCCTTCATGTGTTCTTTGATAACAGAATTGCCTATTAATGTTTTAGTTGAAATATTTTATAAATGTAGCAAATGGGTCAGAGAACAAACTAAAATCCAGGATATCATAAAACTAAGTTTCTCGAAGTCAGGGACGACAAAAAACTGGATGGAGAAATGAAATTGTAAAGTTTGCTGGCATGACATGGATGAGAACGGCACGGGACAGAAGTAAATGGTACCAGCTTGGAGAGGCCTTCGCCCTGCAGTGGGCTGACAATGGCTGAGATGACGATGATGGTGATTGTATAAATCCTTAAAATCAAATCTGTCATTGGTTAGTCGGCATACTATGTTCAGATATCGATCGAGTGTCGCCATTTACCAGGCTGTAAATAATAATTACACCTGCAAAACATCCGCCGTTTCGTTGAAAATCGTGCTAGTCAAATGAGTATTTACGGAAGAGTGGACTGATATTATATGTCTTCGTATAAAATGTGTTGTGCAACTACGTGGTAGCAAGGCAAACCAATCGGTGATTAAGTATGTCCCTCCCCTTTGACCACATTCCGATGTTCTAACTACGCCATTGGCGTGGAATACGGCCGTAAGCATTCCCCATAAATCCGTATTGAATAAGACGTAACATCGACTCACGTTCTAATCCATCCTCCACACAGACTGGCGCTGATGGCGCCCGTCATAAACATCGCCACGCCAACCGCCGAGGAATACAACACTATCTTCTTCGTTTCCGATAAACCTCGCTCGTATTCTGTTTGTTGTCGCACTGAAAAATTAAATGTTATAAATATATAAACTTTGTGTTCTCTTTATTTTGTTATATAGTTATATTGTAAGATACTAAATGTCAGGCATCGTGTGTGTAGTCGACTTTAAAATGGATCAGTAGTGCAAACTATGCGTGTCGATAACTCAACAAAACTCGACTCGCGTGTTGATTTGGCCGACGCAACAGATGTTGAACCGATTCGAAGATTCAATCGCAGCAACAAATGTTCTGTAATGTGCACTAACACAATCGCACAATCACGCGACAAAAGTTCAGTAATGGACGCATTTGATTGACCGGCGAAACCAATTGTTGCCCCGTTTCGGAAATTCAGTCGTCCCAACCAATGCTGAACAGCATTCGCTGGTCTATGACGCGACGTCACCCAGAGTTGGGCAATGCAAACTGGCCCGCAACTCAACAAAACTCAATCGCAGCAACGGGATGAAAACACCGCTTGGTGCATGTTGGGTTCACCCCAAACTAAACCACCAGGGAGCGCGCGCGTAGTTCATACAGGAAATTAACGCTAGGATCGCGTCGGCACGCACGCGTGTTGCAGCAACTTTTGTTGCCAACGTCGCTGTCCAGTCGCATCGATTCGAAGTATGTGAGCTGGCTCAGTCGCACGAACACGCTGGCTCAGTCGCACGAACACGCTGGCTCAGTCGCACGAACACGCTGGCTCAGTCGCACGAACACGCTGGCTCAGTCGCCCGAACACGCTGGCTCAGTCGCACGAACACGCTGGCTCAGTCGCACAAACACGCTGGCTCAATCGCACAAACACGCTAACTATTGCTAGTCGTACAAACGCGCAACAAATCGTATTAGTCAGGCTATGTTGAGCTATATATATATATATATATATATATATATATATATATATATATATACGTTGATACAAAATGTTTAATAAATACAACAGGCCTATACTGCACAAAATACAAGTTTCCAAAGAGATACTACACTAATCGTTATTTCTTCTGACGACGTGGCGCTTGCATTGTCGCATGTTTTCGGTGCAAGTCACAAATTGTTTGTATACATGACATGCCTTGACAATAAGCTGTTGTACCAAGTAGTCCGTCGGGCCAGTATATGTTAAAAGTTACTGGCCCCCCCAAAAAGTTACTGTTTTTATTGATTTAAAAAACACTAGTTTTTGCATACATCGCATTACAAGTCGAAGGATGCAAGTTTGGCCGCTATTTATTTTGCCGTTGGTGATTTACTTTCATGCTTTCAGTCAGTATTCTGTATGGCAATCAATGTTGCTGCAGGAATCGTTTGAGAATCATTGTGCCCTCTGTCGAAGCCGCAGGCGCAGCAGGTCGGGTTTTGAGAACGACGGGTGATGCCGCCGCATGCGTATCGAGTTACAACTAGTTATACTCGAAAATACGACGAACCGGACCTGACACTGTATATAACTATGATTGTTACAATTGGGTTCATTTCTTTCGAATATAAACTTGGACTGAAATACAGAGTTACGGTAAACTTAACTATCTGCGCTGGAATGTATGTTAGGCGCTGTCGTGACATCTAGCGGACAGTCCGTGAACCAGTCGGTTTATATGAAATCGGTAATTCGAAGGCGTATCGCGATAGTCGATACGTATCGCGCAGAATAAAATGCTGCGATATACCGATATACTGGTAACACGACGCAACCCTAGTAAAATATAGGCGTCCGCAATTCACAAAAAGTCCGTACGTCGTCGCTAGTAGCGCGTCATGCGGACTGTTTTGTAAAGCTAGTAAAAAATCAAAACAAGATGGCAACTATACGAAGCGACAACACAAAATCAGATGATATGAAGATTGTGTCTAATTGTAGCGCCGGGGTGGATGACAAGGAGAGCGATTGAAACGATGACCTGTAGTTGTGACTAATGGGATAAAAACGACCTGAAACTGTGTTGGCCCACATGGCCAGTAAAATATGAAAACGTGTGGCCTGAACTGGCCCGACAGTCCCCAAAAAAGTGCCCGACCAGCGGGCTTGTGTTAATGTCGAGGTCTGCATGATAGCAACAATAGCATGGATATGAGTTAGTTTGCATACATGATAATGTATTATCAATAACATTGACACAACAGCGGATCCAGTGGGGTCTTACGGGTCTCATGGAAGGGGTCTTAGATCCCACCCGTGTGCGTGGCAAATATTACGGTAAAGGAACACGTATATAAGCCTACATCGGAACTAGTGTCAATCTAAAGACGGCAGTATTAGTAGTAGTGGCCAGCTTCTGTCTTGTGAGACAATGTTTGTGTTTGCTGCATCATGTCGGTTGATTGCGAGCATGACGCCTCGCACGCTTGATCTCCTGGTGAATCTTTTTACGACATCTTTGTATCGCAATTTGGGTCTGCGAACTGATCGTTTGCCTCCAGTTAAGGCGGTCAATTAGCATGCGGTGTACGTGACCAAACCATCGTAGCCGTCTCTGTTTTAGAATGCTGCTTAGTGGAACTGTTCCTCGCATGAGAGCAGATGGCAACGTCATCTCCATAGAGGGCCTCGCACACATCTAACGTTGTTGTTTTGGTCTTACTCTTAAGGCGTGATGTAAAACATAAATTGGCATCAAATCTGGTTCTCAGGCCCACATTAGGGTTAGGGTTATCCCGAAAAGAGTTGGGGCTTCAACACAGCCCTGCTCCACACCNCCCCCCCCCCCCCCGGTTCGTAAGTAGAATGACATATTGTAAATTCACTGTTACCGATCTCTCATAACCGTCTCACGTCAGGACCTTCCACCTACTTCATTCAGCAGTCAGCCCTGACGCGATACAACATAATACACGTTGGTGTATTTCCAGGTTCGACCTACAGCGCGTAGGCTTGTATTATTGTACACTACATCAATCTGTTACTGCGCTACTGACATACAATTAACAATACAGTCATATCGATGGTTGAAGATCACCTCCCTTGGTATCGGAAGATGAGACCACAGTAGTAGGCAAGCTGGCCTCTACTTGTAGTTGAACCGGAAACATGGACATGCTTGCTATCATGTACGCCAGTCACGCTCTTCACGTAGACCATCCTGCATTGAAATGTCTAAATAAAATAAATGGTGTGCACCTCCACTGTCGGGCAAGCTAAATTGAGAATTCGTGGAACCCGTAACTCAACTCTCATCTATAGAAATGACATATTGTCTTTAATCTCTCTCCTCCTTGCGTAGAACCTATGCAAATGTTCCCCTTAACCGTATGTTGGTCAATGCAATATTAATGACCTTTCCCTGGTTCGACGAACGCCTCTGCTATCGGCGTATATTGACATGTCTACATAACAGATAACCGGTGTGCACACCTGTTATTATTCATATCTAACTATGCCTTTCATATATACACGGTATGCTCTTTACACTATGATTACGACAGACTGAGACCCCCTGCCAACAAGCTTAGATCCGCCCCTGTTGATATAAGTTTGAAGAAATGATAATGTATTATTTATAATATGGGCATGAGTTAATTTTTATTTATGCAAATGTATGTATAACATGGACGTAGTTAATTTGCATACATGATTATGTAGGCCCTATTATTCATGGTTTTGACATGAGTTAGTTTGTATAGCCACTTACCCTCCCTCGGTCGGCTGTCATCTCAACATTTCCCCAACGTACGAGAATACAACAATCTTTGTCCTTTTTACACAGCTTGCCATGTCTTAATCTGTGTTTTAATCGCAAGTTACTGCCAATCCCCCGCTCTGCGCCTACATTTAAATTAGCAATAATTCTACTGCTAGCGGGCGACATAAGTCTAAATCCTGGGCCTGCTGTCAGGCATAACATTCGGTTGGCTACCACAAATGTTCGATCAATTCGGGATAAGACAGCATCACTTAGCGATTTATTAATTTCTAAAACAATAGACATTCTTGTTGTAACTGAAACCTGGCTCAGACCACATGATACAGCTGCCTGCATTGCTGACATTTCTCCTTCTGGTTATACCTTCCATCATCGACCACGTTCAGTTAGACGAGGTGGTGGTGTTGGCTTTTTGGTATCAAAACAGTTCAAAGTTAAATTACATTCGAACAATGAATATTCTAGTTTTGAATCCATTTCTGTTGAAATTTCAGATTCTTCTTTATCCGCTTATTTCGTCTGTATTTATCGCCCTCAAGGACACCCAGCCAATTTCTTTGAAGAATTCCAGGATCTACTGGAAAATTTGGCACCTATTCATTCAGAATTTTTTATTTTTGGTGATTTTAATCTTCATTTGGACATACCTTCAGCAATAACAACTACCTTTAATGATATCCTGGTATCGTTTGATTTGAAACAACATGTTACCTTTTCGACACATATACATGGCAACTAGCTCGATATTTTCATAACTCGTTCAACTTGTTACAATATCAAAACACCTACAGTTTCGGATGGTTTATCAGACCACCACACAGTCATTGTCGATGTAAACGTTTCCAGAACTAAATTATAATCAAAACACAATGTATTTTACAGACATATTCATAGGATTAAAGGCTGACATCCTTAAATCCGACCTAATCATAAAACCAAAGGGACACCTATCCGATTTGTGTGGACAGTACTATCAAGTACTCAAGTCTTTACTTAACAAACATGCACCTGTAAGATCCAAATCTGTATCACAAAAGCCACCCGCTCCATGGATGACTCCCGAAATTCTACATTCTAAAAGGCGTCGTCGTTAACTTGAGCGCGTATGGCGCAAATCACGCTCGTCCTTGGACAGGTCGCGTTATTCAAAACACTGTCACTACTGCAACAGACAAATGGCCAAAGCTAAATCGGATTATTACAAAAATATGGTCTCAAATAACTCTGAAAGTCCACGTCAGCTATGGAACTGCATAAATCAAATTCTACACAGGCGGCCTGCTCCATCTCTTCCTAATCATGTTTCAATCAAGTCTCTATATTATGGGAGATACTGTTCTGGGTACTACTGTAAACGAAAAGGACTTAGGAGTTACAATAAGCGCTGATAGGAAAGTTTCAGAGCAGTGTGGTATTGCAGCTTCAAAGGGTAATCAAATTCTTGGATTGATTAGAAGAAACATAACATACAAGGGAAAAAAG
>SDWI01000746.1:123951-134324 GCA_009193005.1 Lamellibrachia luymesi | reverse complement strand
CATCATCATCATCATCATCATCATCGAATGGGCCCAATGTACCTCCTGTGTAACACCTCGGCAACAGTGCAACCACTAGGTGCACCTCAGCGCGTGTACCCACGTTGCCGAGGTGTCACACAGTCAATTATTTCATTGCCCTTGCCACACATTTCTAGAAGGAGAATAACATTTACAAGGGCTGGTAGTATGATTTCCATGACGATAGTTTTATTTTTGTCCTCTGGGTTTGTTAATATACTTCTACTTTCACTCAAAAAGATTAACTTGATTTCATCTTTTTCCATAAAAAAAATGTTTCATGTCAATTCACAATCGTACAATTACATTTCGATATTTTCATACACGAGTAAACAAATGTGTTACTCTTTAAAAAACTTTCAAAGAAAATATTTAACATCATATTACTAGCCCCCATAGATACATTTCAACCTTGGTTTTTCTTTTAACTATTGATATAATATTTTTTTCATAAGTAATAAATAAATTCCTTATAAAAGTAAATACTTTAAATATCACAAATATGGGCACTGCATATATGACACATGCACGCAAACACATAAACAACTTAAAATGCCAATTGTCATTAAAAAAAATGTGATTAAACAAATTAAATGTCTTTGTGATCATTCAATCGTTTTAATTTGCACAAACAATAATAATTACAAGTTAAAATGTACGCAACTAGTTGCAATGATCGTTATGACACAAAACAAACGGCAGAGCGACGTTTATGCATGTATTAAATTTATTGTCAATACGGCTTGCCATACATATAGGTCGAATTCCTCCGATTTCTGTGCGACGTGGTTCGGACGTTCAACATTCGAAAGTTTTCACTCAAAACTACTGTTTGAATAATCTATTTGCATTGCATAGATAAAGTAGCTGTTAGTGATTTTATATATCGATTTCTTGCACAAAATGTTTCTTCAGATTTTTTTTTAAACGGCATATTCTATTAAGTAGCTCGAAAACTACTCCAACCAGATTTGCGTTCAGATGCGGTAATGCCGTAACGTTATCCACGGCACGGGGTTTTCGAAACACAAAAGCCATGACTATGTTATGGACATAACGATTTCGTGGGCTAGAGCCTTTCCGCAAAACGCATTTTCTTCTTCTACTTCGTAAATATTTCACTAAAAACATTTTCTCTAACAATTTATTTGTTTGCCACTCAATCGAAGATATAACGAGTTAGTTGTCTAGAATATGGGCCCATTGACTTCGCCTGGCTTAGACCAAAGCCAATGCAAAGTCAAAGACAAAGACAAAGTTTCTTCAGATTTTTTTGAAATTACAAAACAGCAGTACACACCTTGAATCGCGCTAACTTCTGATCGTCACTGTCATCCATTGTGAGCCAATTTTATATTCATCGTCCAATAGGTCTCGATATGGCGATTATCAATCATAAATCGAACAACTTGTAAAAAAACGAAATAAAATAAACATATTGTGCGCTGGCGGCTACCTCCCAGGCAATCGGAGAAAGAGCTCATTTGATTGGTTCATGTTCGCACGTGTCGACATCTGGTGATTAGGGCCGAACTATTTTTTGCATTAATGAAAGCTTTGCAACGGTCTTCTCCGGGACATTCTCGACGGCAAATCAAAAACTTAGTTTTATTTTTGTCCTTGAAGCAATTTACCACAATTACAAAGCATGCAATCATTGACATATAAAATATGTTTTCAAGGACATTCAAGAATACTGCCATCAATTCAAGAACATGTATGGGTACTTGAGTCACAAATTCAAATTCAATAACATTTGGGGGGATCTGAGGCTCCACCAAAAAACACATCCATGTCTACCTACTACAAAATCCTCAACTTACAGAGAATACGCCTTTCCCACTAATCCGTGTGAACTATTCCTAGTGTCATTCATTTTTCATAAGAGACTAATTAGTATAAATTATAAATTAAAATGCATATTTGTTCTAATGAGAATTGTCCAGAGCCAGACCGACTGGAACTATCCGGTAGACTCAAACAAAACACAAATAATATAATTAATAACAGCAAAAGTTTCCCATTCGTTAGTACAAATCACGAATGGACTAATGTTGGCAGGTTGTGCCAAATACAAATAAATTAAAGGGTTTCTTCAAACATAAAAACGTGCATGTTACATCAAGGCACAGCTACACCCATTCTACTGTAATACATTGAGAACGGTTGTGTCTCTCCAAAGACATACCGAACACATGCCACGCGTTACGCTTCCTCGTCCCACTGTGCTTGTGTGCGTGCATGCGTGCGTGCGTGCGTGCGTGCGTGCGTGCGTGCGTGCGTGCGTGAGAGTGTGGTTTTTAAAAGTCGAATTGTTGACAAACTGTTCACCATAAGCCTCACATATATATGATGTCTCTTCGTTATTAGTGCACACGTCTTTCTAAATCACTATTTTGTCCAAAATGCAAACCACACACGTCGCATTTGTAGGGTTTCTTGCCAATGTGCAAACGGTTATGGTGTTTTGAAGTCGTAATACGTGCAAGTAACTTCACGTGTCACATTCGTAGGCTTTCACCTCGTATGAGAGAGCACGTGACGCTTCAGATTACTGCTAATTGTAAATATATATCCACACGTGACACACTTTAAGGACTTCTCACCGGTGTGAATGTGTTTCTTTAAGCAACTACTGCTTGCAAACTAAGCTCCTCACGTATCACACGTGTAAGGTTTCTCACCAGTATGGGTCCTGCTGTGTCTACTTAAGGAACTACTGCTAGCGAACTGAACTCCACACGTACCACACTTGTAAGGTTTCTCACCCGTATGAGTGCGTATATGCCTACTTAAGCCAGCACTAACAGCAAACCCGTTCCCACATATTTCACATTTGTAAAGCTTCTCCCCAGTGTGAATGCGCACGTGACAGGCACCACATGTGTCAAATGTGTATGTTTTTTCCACAGTATGGGTGAACCCGTGGGACTTTAAATGGGTGAGGTGTGTAAAACATATCTGAACCATTTCCCGACGGTGCAGGAGGCGATCGGTTATTCCAAATAGCATCGCATTGCCATAGTCAAGCCGTGATGTTACCAGTCCATGGATCAAACTTTTTCATACACTGGTGGTAAGAGAGGCTTGTATCTTAGCAATTCGAGATAGATGATAGTAAGCGCTGCGGCATATGTTCGACACTTGAGATGCCATCGACAGATGAGTGTCAATGGCAAATCCAAGATCTCGGATAACGGCGGATGTGTCAACGAACTGGCCACAGATGTTGATGCGGATAAACGTAATAGAAGTACGCAGACTTGGTGAACGGACAACTATGGATTCTGATTTGTTTTTGTTCTCATTCATGATGAGTCCTTTGTCACAGAGCCGTGTTTTCACTTCCTGTATGCAGGACTCCATGCGTGCGAGAGCTTGCATGTGGTCCGTTGGTGGGAAAGTGAATGACAATTGAGTGTTGTCGGCATACAGGTGGTGTAGCATGTTGTGCTGGTGTATTAGTTTGGCTAATGTAGGCATTAAAAAGTATCGGTCCAAAAACCAACCCTTGCGGTACTCATTTCGTAATGTTATTAACTTCCGACAAGCTACTCTTCACGCGTACTACATTTGTTCGATTATGCAGATACGATGTCAGCCAAGTATGTACGTCGCCACATAATCCGTAGCCACACAATCGTCGCAGCAGTATATTGTGGTCGATGGTGTCGAATGCCGCTGTGAGGTCTAGCAACACCAGAAGTACACCCCGGCGACTATCTATGGCCTGTGCCACGTCGTTATGGATACACAAAACCGCTGTCTCGGCACTATCATGTGGACGGTATGCACTTTGGTAAACTCCGTAAATACCGTTCTCGTCCATGAAGTGTTGCAGTTGTTGTGCAAAGAAGCGCTCAGTTATCTTCGCCACAAACGTGATGTTAGAGATTGGGCGGTAGTTGGTGAGTACGTTGATGTCAGAGCCTCGCTTCTTTAGTATTGGTGTTATAACAGCGTGCTTCATTGGTGGTGGATCCACAGAAGACGATAAAGAGGCGTTGATGATACGGGCCAGGACCGGAGACAGAAAATCAATATGACACTTCATGAGCGGTGTTGGGAGTGGGTCCTGTTCACCCGACTTCACAGCAGATGCCAGCACTATCTGTTTCACGTCCCATGGCAACGCAGGTTCAAAGAAATATAAACGAGCAGTCACCTCTGTCGTCATGTCATCGTCTGGCTGCTGAGACCGGTTATGACACAGCGCATCCGCTTTGTCTGTGAAGCTTCGCTGAAATAAGGTAGCAAGTGCCGCGTGGATTGCGTCTGACCCTTCGGGTAGGAGGGGCCGGTCTAGGCCTCGACCCAGAAGTGCATTTGCGATCTCGTAGATCAGGCGCATGTTGCCGCCAGCTTTCTCGATTTCTGCTCGATAGTGTTCAGAACGTGCTTTCCTCAGTGAATTCCGGAAAGTGTTACGCCGGCCCGTATATATTTGTCGATGAACTGTTCTATGAAACGGAACTACATAAAGTATTGGTCCCGACCAATAAACTGTTCCGCGTGGAATCAGTATTGCAGCAACGTAAAGTAGGTAAACTTTCGGAGGCTCTGGTGAAATGGTACATGTACCCTTCAAAATTCAACAGCTGGATCGATGCCAAGGCCCCCGTTCGATATAAAGAGTAGTCGCGCGTCTGTCGTCGCTTCATTCTGATAATGACAGATGGGGCGAAAGAAGTGTCTGCCGTCGTAGAAGAAGTAGACGAAGATATCACGGACGATGAGAGCGACGTCGACAGCACTCGTTGGCAACTCTTCGGTACCGCGCTTCCCAAAGAGGAAATTGTCGTTCTTTGTTAAGTTATCATCTTGTACACGATCATCGTTTTTAGCATATACAACCTGACAAGCGGTCACAACAACTCTACTCTGTGGACGAGCCTGTTGAGTAGTTCGTTAGTTTACCTGCTGCCAAATCCGACTTTGAAACGCAATGACTTCTGATTAATACCTGACGTTACATAGCAACGCTTACATGCACCTACATCCCGAGAACACGTTGACTCATTACGAGACGGCCTTACCTCACCGCATCAGTCTGCTCGGCGAGTGGGAATGCGGTTTGGTGAAGATTCAGTACCCACAGACTTGGTAGAACGTCCGAGAGGAGAGCACCACTTTCTTCGTCTCGCACAGCTCTAGCGATATTCGTTGCGTTGGTGCGATAGCGAGCGGATATTACGACAGACCGAACACACTCTTTCGAGCCATCAACCGCGTAATAAAATACCTTTCGAGTCTATATAAACTGAAATGGGGCTCCAGCGACACCACTCAAAAAGTGACCGTGCACTTGTCAGCGAATACCGCATTTGCAAAGAAGGGCTCCATGACAGTCACACTAGGTATTGACGCTCCGACCATCTATAGTTCGGACAGTCACTCGAGTGGGTATCCCTTCGCGAAAGTGGCTGATTCCGGGGTGGATATGTTGCAGGGGTTCAATTCAATATACGTCTACATAGATGTCGTGGAGCCGCACGTCGTTGGCGACAGTCTCGTGCCGCTGCTGAGGATCGTTCCGATTCAAGGCGAACAGACGATATCGAAACATTTTAATCACGTTCCGTACTTCCCATTGTTGCGCAAGGAATTTGGAACGATCGAGATCATTATAAGAGAAGACACCGGGCATGCTGTACCATTCGAGCGTGGTGAGGTGACGTAGACGCGTAATTTTCGACGTTGCAGGACCAATCTGTTTTAAAGGTATGAATACAAAGATTATTAGTCCAATAGGCGGAAGGTGCACTGCCCTACTTCGTCGGTGCGCGAGTCCAGCGAGGACACGGGTTGGGTAGTCTATTCGGAGGTTTGATACGGAGCACCATGCCACTCATCAAGCGAGGAACCATGACTTTAGGAAAGCGTGCGTTGAGCACTGGAGTGCGCATCGCCGATGACGTCATATCCGGACAGAACATAAAAACGGCAGCCAAAAGACGTGTCACGGAAGCTGGTAAGGATCTGTTGAGAGGACTGCTGGCGACTCCCAATGTGCGTCCTCGTAAACATATAGAACTCACGACCGTTATGCGATGGTTCAGTACAGTGCCGAGATGTCGTATGAAACACGAAGATACACAAACTCGACGATGACTTTCGCTCATAGACAATCGTGAGTTGGGGTCAAGAGCGAGCTCGATCTCTTTAGTGTGCCGCCGACTCAGACCAGCATCGTCGACTCGGGAGGACGGTTCGAATTCTTACTACCCTGATCGGGAGATGATTATCTGGTCTCGTTAACCCTTACATGCTGTACGAGCGAAGGTGGTCAACGCCGACGGGAGCGGTATCGATACGAACGATGCGGTGGGTCCGGTGAATAACTGCCTGGATTCGCTGTTTAGTCAGGTCGACGTCTACCTGAACAGAACGCTCGTGACCCCTTCTACCAACATGTATGCTAATCGTGCGTACATGGAAACGCTATTGAGTTACGGAACTGAAGCTTAGGAGAGGCAGCTGTCGAGTCAACTGTGGTATAGGGACACGTCCGCTCGCGTGGATGGTGCCGAGATCATCGATGGAGACACTGCATATAATTTTATATAATGAGTGGCTCCTATGACATCGACTTATGTATCTTTATAGGAGTCACTGACCCCTTTTTATTTATTTTTTATTATTATTATGAGTTTAGGTTAATGATAGTTGAAGTATGTATACAATATATGTAAATAAAATATAGTAATATTCTTGTAAACTGCACACTGTATCAATTAATTCGGGGTCAAATAAGCATCTTGTTCTTGTTCTTGCTCAGGGATTAAATGTGAATTTACTTTAAAATAGTCTGACTCTGATCATTGTTTTAAGTTATCGGACCGTTCGATAAAAAAGCCAAATGTCAGCTATGAAATCACCAGTGTCAAGTGGTCTTAGTCAAGTTTGAGTGATGATTTCAGTCATTCTTTTTCGAAAATTGTAAGTCACTAATTGATGCCATTTTACCCCGAACCGTTCAAACGTTTGTGGTAGCAAACCTCGTGTTGCGACTGATGGCAGGCCGACGATTATTACTGACGTCTCATAGCAGGATAAGTAGTATTAGTAGTAACCCTCGTATTGCGACTGGTGGCAGGCCCATGATTATTACTGATGTCTCCTAGCATGAGAAGTGGTATTAGTACTAAACCTCGTGTTGCGACTGATGGCAGGCCGATTATTATTACTGACGTCTCCTAGCAGTTGTATTAGTAGTAACCCTCGTGTTGCGTCTGTTGGCAGGCCCAGGATTATCACTGAAGTCTCCTAGCAGGAGAAGTGGTATTAGTAGTAAACCTCTTGTTGCGACTGATGGCAGGCGAAGGATTATTACTGACGTCTCCAAGCAGGAGAAGTAGTATTAGTAGTAAACCTCGTGTTGCGACTGATGGAAGGCCGAGAATTGTTACTGACGTCTCCTAGCAGCAGAAGTAGTATTAGTAGTAGTAACAAATACTGTTTTACAAGTAAGTGACTTGCACATGACAAAGTCTTTATCTATCAATGCCATCGAACCGGAAAGGAAGCAAATACACAGTAGGAATAACGGTTTATTTAAGCAGGTAAATAAAACAAAATAAAATAAATATTTATATTATAAAAGTGAATGTTTAACAACCAAGGTGAAAATAAATCATTCACATTCAGCATAAATTATAGGCACCCCGACTTAACCGTCGACTTAACCGTCGACTTAACCGTCGACTTAACCGTCGATTTAGTACTGACAACGTAACATACAGTTTTTATTATTATTTAGTTATTATTTAATGGCTAAGACATCACCAGAATTACAAATTCAGAATCAAATGTAATTAAAACTACATATGTGGTCTAAAATTCCGCATAGCCTAGGTTAACCGAAACAATATAGCCAGGCTCCACTAGAGATGCAAAAATAAAAAAATAGTGGGACCGAGGCTTTATAGAAAAAACATTATAAATGAGAGATGTTAGAGTTATCACCACAGGGCGACTCTGGGTATAATAAACGTCTTGGTGAAAAGCCTGTTAGTAAATATAAGGTCCAACTTATTTTGAATTATATTAATCTAGACAACGCAAAGCCAAGGGCAAGGCTAAACCAAAAGCCTAAACGTTTTTGAACATAAATAAAATATAATAACAAAGTACAGATTACGGACACATAATTAAGTTGTAAATAATTATATGAATGCAATATTATAAAAAGTCAGTGGTAAGCACATAATAAATCAAATTTAATAAAGTTACCAACAGAAAGGGACAATTTAGTAGATAATAAAACAGTTTGCTAACCGGAGATTGGGCAAAAAGGGGAGATGTAAACAAACAGTCAGAAGAACGTAATTAACTCTTAAAATACTTATCTTATTAATGCCATCCAATGTATCACAACACTTAACAATTTAGAAAATAGTGCACGTTTCCCATTAGAGCCTGCAACGGCCACGGCCGGCCGCTCTGTCCAATCCAGGAACGACCGCCGCCGGCCGCTTACAGGACCCACTATTCAAAAAATTCCTGGCGACTAACTACTGAAGTAAACACCACCAAATTTTGCCACACCCTAGCGGATACATTTTGCAACAACATCAGCTCGTTACGTTTTGTTCACACCATCTCAAACATTTTTATTTCTATATTTTTCATGACAAAATATGGTGTAATCTAAATAAAAATAACTGTCTGAATTTGATATTTTTTCAAGTAGTGCAAAGCTAACACATATAGCTACATTTTCTTCCATGGGTTGCATAGGGTTATAGCAAGGGATCATTGTCAAATGTCAGTCGCAAGGTAGACACTTTTAATAATTGATACAAATTTACTATTTTGTCTTTGAAATTGTGATCAAATGTCAACATTTAATTAATATATCCTATTTCTATGTATACAAGCATGTGGAGAAATGACTACTCTTCAAAATAAACTCACCTTGTAATTGTCAATATTGAACAGTTATTTATCTACAGATTTCTGAACACAAGGAGGTAAAATCGCTCGAAATTTGTCAGAAATAAGAATACGAAATCATAGTACTGAACATTTGCAAAAAAACAAATGTTAGAGCGACACATTTAATTGTTTTAACGCTGCCGCCTCCTAGCGACCATGACATCAATCTAGTTTTATCAACAGTTGCGTGTGATGATGATTACTGTTCCTGCGACATAATTAGTCAAAGGATACCTTAATATCACAGTCAGTTCCCCGTTGTCCACGACATCTCGTCCGGCCAATCGACATCAGTAGTAGGGTTTTAGTTCTGAGGGATCAATTCTGGCGACCATGTGCCTGAACGACTTCCGGTTGCACGCGCAGCACACCAGAGCGCCCCCTATCGGCTGTAGGAACGCCAAAAATATATATATAATTATATACATACATATTCTATAAGCAACGGTGGTGGTTACTAAAAATAGACATTGGGAAAAACCGACATATCGCTGACGTGGCGTTTATTTTTTTTTTTTTTTTTTTTTATGTTAATGTTAATGTTAATTTTAATTTTTACTTTTATTTTTATTTTTATTTTAATGTTAATGTTAATTTTTATTTTTATTTTAGTGTTAGTGTTAGTTTCAGTTTCAGTTTCAGTTGCAGTTTCACTTTCAGTTTCAGTTTCAATTTCAATTTCAATTTTAATTTTAATTTTAATTTTAATTTTAATTTTAATTTTAATTTTAATTTTAAATTACAATTTTAATTTTAAATTCAATGAAAACCCAGAGGAAAAACCCACATATCGCTGACGTGGCGGTTATTGAGGGAAAACCCACATATCGCTGACGTGGCGGTTATTGAGGGAAAACCCAGGGGGGGACCCACATATCGCTGACGTGGCGGTTATTGAGTACGGTATCAATGAATGAGAGAGCTAATCAATCAGCCAAATGTATTGACGAAAGCGTTCATCGGTATGCCGTTACATCGAAGCACCAAATAAGCTATGCAGTATTGTCCGCACTTTTTTAGCAAGGTAATTACCACATTTAGCTGTACGTTAACGCTTTTAAACTAAGTAATTAGCATATTTAGCTGTATGTTAGCGATTTTAAGTTGATTATTTACCATATTTACCTGCATGTTAAAAGTTTTAAGCTAAGCAAGTTCAACTTTTAGCCAGTAATTAGCATTTTTAGCTAAGTAAGTACCATTATTTAGTTGCAAGTTAACGCTTTTAAGTTAAGTAATTACCACATATGTTCAAGCTGTTTAGCTAAGTAATTGCCACATTTAGCTGTATGTTAACGCTTTTTAGCAAAGCAATTACCACATTTAGCTGTATGTTGCATAGTTTCGTTATATGTCAATATTTAAAAATAATGCGCTCTTACACTTTACCCATAACTCCTACAGTTTACCCATAA
>SDWI01000746.1:100078-119363 GCA_009193005.1 Lamellibrachia luymesi | reverse complement strand
GGAATACGCGGTGAATACTTCTGCTCGTACGGACTACCGCCGCTACACGGCGCATTTCGCGTGTTCCTGAACGAACATTGTTCCGAGTGGACTCACAATGCCAAGAGAGTTCAGAGTCCTCTATCTAACGTGTGCGGACAATACTGCATAGCTTATTTGGTGCTTCGATGTAACGGCATACCGATGAACGCTTTCGTCAATACATTTGGCTGATTGATTAGCTCTCTCATTCATTGATACCGTACTCAATAACCGCCACGTCAGCGATATGTGGGTTTTTCCCCTGGGTTTTCATTGAATTTAAAATTAAAATTGTAATTTGAAATTAAAATTAAAATTGAAATTGAAATTGAAATTGAAATTGAAATTGAATTAGAAATAGAAATAGAAATAGAAATAGAAATTGAAATTGAAGTAGAAGTAGAAAAATAAATAGAAATAGAAATAGAAATTGAAATTGAAATAGAAATAGAAATAGAAATAGAAATTGAAATTGAAATTGAAATTGAAATTGAAATTAAAATTAAAGTTAAAATTTAAATTAAACGCCACGTCAGCGATATGTGGGTTTTTCCCAATGTATATTTTTAGTAACCACCACCGTTGCTTATTGAATATGTATGTATATAATTATATATATATTTTTGGCGTTCCTACAGCCGCTAGGGGGCGCTCTGGTGTGTTGCGCGTGCAACCGGAAATCGTTCAGGCACATGGTCGCCGGAATTGATCCTCAGAACTAAAACCCTACTACTGACATCTCTCTGTCTGACCCGAGCCGGACCCCTGATATCCCCTGACGGATGTTTTTATAATTATCCTTCAGCCAGGTGCCCTGGCACCTCAATTTATTTTTTTGTCGGATTTGTTTTCATTAAGTCAGATGTAATTGGCTGAGAGAACGGGGGTTCAGTTGGGATTATTATGGGATGTAAGGAGATGAAAGAACGAGAAACCAACTGAAATTAGTGTGGGACGTAAGGGACTACGAGCACGGGAGACAAGCATGGTTTATTGTGATACGCAAAGGGGTGGAAGAACGGGGGATCAACTGGGATTTTTATGGAACGTAAACGACTGGGATAACTGGGGATTAGCGGGGATTATTATGGGACGTAAGGGGCTTGGAGAACTGCGGATTAGCGGGGATTATTACGGGACGTAAGGATCTGTCAGAATGGGGGGCCAGCTGGGATTGCTATGGGACGTAAGGGGCCGGGAAAAAGGGAGACCAACTAGGATTGTTATGGGGTTGGGATAACGGGGGTTCAGATGGGATTATTATGGGTTGTAATGGGCTGGGAGAACTGGAGAACAGCTGGGATTATTATGGAACACAAAGGGCTGGGAGAGCGGGATACCAACTGGAATCGCTATTGGTCATAAGGAGATGGGAGAAAAGAGACCAGCGGTGCTTATTATGGGACGTAAGTGGCTGCGATAACGGGAGACAAACTGGAATTGTTATTGGCAATATGGAGATGGTAGAACGGGATACCAGTGGGGATTACCATGGGACGTAAGAGGCTAGGATAATGGAGGTCAGCGGGGATTATTATGGTAAGTAAGAGGCCGGGAGAACGCTAGGCCAACGGGGATTATAACAGGACTTAAGAGGCTAAGAGAACGGGCGACCAGCGGGGATTATCATGGGACGTAAGTGGCTAGGAGAACGGGAGACTAGCGTAGATTAGTATGGTGCGTAAGGGGCTGGCAGAACGGGAAACAAACTGGGATTATTAGGGGATGTAAGGGGTTACGAGAACGGGAGGTCGACGAGGGTTATTTTGGAACGTCAGGGCCTTGGAGAACGGGAGACCGGCGGAATCAGTATGGGACGTAAGGGTTGTTAGAACAGGAGACCAGCGAGGATTATTATGGGACGTAAGGGGCTGGGAGAACGGGAGACCAGGAAAATCATAATACCTCGTACGTACTCTCAATATCATATTGAATTAATTACCATGCTTGTGGAATGTTAGAATGCGGTTTGTTTTGACATCCGCCAGACTAATAGTATTGCCTTGAGTCAAAATGCGTGACATGTAACTCGTTGTTTACTCACAATGCCGTGTTTGGCGCCATGCATGTCGGTCGACCTACCGAGGCGTGACAGACTCAAGGGGGTCAACTGCTCACTCTGACTTTGAAGGTGAATTTCGGACGCAGCAAACCCAACCAATTTAACATAGAATAAGGTAGAACATAGTGGTTGGTTGAATATGTCGTGGGAAATATCACATATTGTGTTTTTGTATTGTAACAATAAAGGCTTGTGTTTGTTTTCTCCAATGCTATTCTGTCGGTATTTGTATTTACAGAGCACCATCTCATCGCTGCATCTGGAAAACATGTATGATTATCTGTTGTCTCAACAGCAGCGTCATGCCAAGCATAGAGGCAAAGATTCGATCGCCGTCAATGCCACAAGGAAATGCATGACTGATTTTGACAGTGACCCCCACCACAGCACACACATTTTTTCCGAAGTAGGGTAATTAACATTTTGCCTGGTTTACACTAGGCACAGTCATACCGGTCGCAACAAACTTTCGAGATGTCGTCCGACAGGGCAGAACATGTAATTGTGAGTGTTTACATGGACATTTCCAATCAGTTCAACGTTGCCATTCCGTTTAGAGACAGGATCGCACCGCACCAAAGAATTATTGATATTTTTTAAGGTGCCGAGTGCATACGTTCTGATATGTTGATAAAATGGTATGGCTCAGCTGTGTATTTCGGAACAATGTAGCGTATGTGTCCCATGCCAAGGAGTAGGTTTAGCTTAAACACACACAAACACACCGGCACCCAGCACCCGGCACCCGGCATGCAGCATGTCGCAGCATGCCACACCAGACACATACCTGACACCCACCAGACACATACCTGATACCCACCAGACACACCGGACGTACACCAGACACACATCAGACAAACACCAGGCACACACAAGAGACTCACAACACACACGCCAGACACACCAGATACGCGTCAGACACACACTAGACACACATCATGCACACACCACACACACCATGCACACACCACACACACCAGACACATCAGTCACACCGGACACCCACCAGACACACCATGCTCACACCAGACACATACCAGACACACACCGCACGCACGCACGCACGCACGCACGCACGCACGCACGCACGCACGCACGCACGCACGCACGCACGCACGCACGCACGCACGCACGCNACACACACACACACACACACACATACACACGCAGTGTTCAATGTACTATTATAAGTACTCGATCTGAGGAAGTGTGCGATATATGGTAACTTATCTCTGCACTAGACCACGTTCTCTAATTTGGTCCTAGTGAATGACACATAATTCCATCACGTGAAAGACGCATGCCCCTAGCTGCAACGTCACATGGTTTGTGCCCCGGACTTGGTATAAGAGCATCTCTGGGTCTATTGATTGCGGATACGACATTCATATCACGTCGCAGGCCACGCCAACCCAAGCGTATCATAACACTATAGAATTGCTAGAATGACTCACAGTGTGTGAATATTATATAAAACCAGAAACAGCCACACACAGCATGCTCTGAACAAAAGAGTTTATGTGCGGTTAAATGTATTCCCCATTTTATGCAAATAGGTTATGTGTTTTCTCAAAACGTGCTGGGTCAATGGACTAATTTAAAATAAATCAATAAATTATAATTTTCTTATTTTGTCAAATGGATTTGTTTTCTTATTTTGTCAAATGGATTTGTGTTCATACAGAGTATTCATATACATATATGCTTATAAAGTAAAAACATAAAACACATATTTAAGTAGTGCTATTTTCCGTTCGTTGTTTATGTTGACTTAGTATGTTTTGGAACACGGCTCTTCAATTAACCGTTGCAAATCTGAAATTTAAACATGTTTTACATTAGTGAGGGTATCTGAGAAGCTAATTATCTCTGTTCCCTGATATTGGCAACCAAACTCTCTCTCTATCTCTCTGACATAGCTACATCTACCTGGCTCCTCATCTATAATCTATGTATCGTACCATAACGACTAGGGATACGCCTGCCTACAGTTGACTGGTGCGCACATCCTGCTGGGTCATTAACATTTCACAAATAACCAACGTGTATATATTATCATTGTAGTATCTACCATTGGCATGTTATGCGGCAAACAAACCCGCATCCACTTAAAACTGAAATGTTAAGTATACATTGGTGTTTGACTATATATTTATGACACATTGCATGACATGCTTGCATGAATGGGTTGGGGGGCGGTGGATCGGCATTAAAATTGTGTTTGTATGTATGTATGTATGCATGTATGCCTGTATGTATGCATGTATACATGTAGGTATGAATGTATGTATGTATGTATGTATGTATGTATGTATGAATGCATGAATGCATGCATGCATGCATGCATCCATCCATGTCTGCGTGTATGCAGGGTTGTTTTTAAATTTCAGTTTCTACGGGCAGCATTTTATAACAACTGTTTCGTCAATTGTGCTTTTATGACACGCGTTGTTTGCACCAAAGTGATTATATCCCAACCAACAAACGTTGAATCGGTGATTGACACAAGCTGTCAAAATTGCAATCTTACAGTTATTTGATGTTTAAATCATGAATTACCATCAACCAAAAGAAGCAAACGTAGCCACGTTTGTTAATTTTGTTCCAGTAAAACAATGATCTAATTATACGGGTTAATTTTAACTAATATGCAAATGTTTTTCAACGTGCATGAATACATAAAAATCTTAATGTCTGATGGCTACCAATTGTGTTTTGTGACTTGTGATTGGATTGTAGTTGACCCACTGTCGTTTTTTCAATTCAATATTATGTAAAACCAACCCTTGAAAGATTGCAAACTATTTCAAGCTGTTTGAATAGGAATATAATCATACTAAAAAAGTACAATTTAAATAAACAAATTGATGACAGACGACAACAACAGGTGTCACGCAAACATCACTATGCCAAATTGGCGACCACAGCTGTTACCTCATTGTCGTATCTCGTCGTGCTCGAGATTTGAAACCGATCTGGTCATAGATAGCTAGACGGCAACATTGAAAAGCATCGGCATGGTGACTGGTTGATATGCACAATTACGGGGTTGGGTGTTTTTGCCGCTGTGCACGGGGAAGTTATAAAACTAATTATGATTAGTGTTAGTCAACATATGACATTATTCTGTAGATTGTCCAGTAGATTGGATATCAGGAAGTACTGTTTCTTACAGAGGACAATCAATGAATGGAACAAATGTTCTACAGATTGTGTAACTGCTAGCAGCGTGAACATGTTTAAAAACAAGTTTGACACATATCTCAGGAGGTCGGGCTACAAATATATAACAAATTGTTAGACTCTCGATAAGCCAATGTCTTCCTTGTCCACTTGCCATATGGGCCTTTGCCTTGGATGGCAACCGTGTTAAATCTTTCTAAATATTTTCTTAGTTGACATTTTATATTATTATATTAAAAATTTAAGATTAATAAATTATACCGGTAGAACAGATCTTTCATATGGGCATTTTGAGAGGCCTAAGAAAACATGTATGTATGTATGTATGTGTGTGTGTGTGCGTGTGTGTGCGTGCGTGCGTGCGTGCGTGCGTGTGCGTGCGTGCGTGCGTGCGTGCGTGCGTGCGTGCGTGTGTGCGTGTGTGCGTATGTACGTGTGCATGCCAGGGTGCTTGCATGTGCGTTCATGCGTGTTTGTGCAGAACGATTTGTAATAATGGTACATTAAATGACATGAGTGTCAACATAGTGGTATTATGTTTCGTTAAATAACATGAGTTTCAACATTGTGATATTATGTTTATGTATTATTTCATAGCTACTATGGGGAACAATGTCTGAAAGTGTTGCCTGCCCACTGCGAGACCGTCAGTCAGAGGGACCACGTTCGAAAGACCGCAGCAGACAAAACAGTCTGACTCCCGAGTTTCACAACAGGCCAGTGTCAGTGGCACTCAGCCTGTGACTAATAGTATATTTCTTAGATTGACAAAAACAACAGTTCTTGGTGAGTAGGTTGGCAGTATCCCATCATAATCAGGTTTGATTAGTATGCTCTCTAACAAGATCTCAAACAAATTTGACCAAGTTAGCTACCCGAGGTTGGAAGCTCAATATGACATGTAGGCAATGAAGCCTTTGGTTTTTGAGACTTCACGATATTTAATTATGTATGGCCCAACTATATGAAAAAAAGTTTTAAACACATTCACACTGTGATATATTACTTATCATACAGTATAAGCACTTCCTTAAATCTATGTAATTTCGGTCTGAAAATTAGAAGATTCTATTAAATAAAAAAAAATGTAAATGCATATATACGGCACATGGGAACATGGATGAAAACATTAAATGGGCGATTTTATTGTAGATGTAACCGCAAGAAAGGGCTTTTGTTTTATGAATGATTCAAAGCAGTGTGGGATTGCGGCTATAAATGCGATAATTGTAAAGAAAACGTTATTATATTAATTAGTTATTATATTAACTCACGCACGTATAAATCTATGGCTAGGCCTGACAATCTTGTATGTAATGTTGCTTGAAGCTTGGATACAACGACATATTCACGTATAAAGATATTATTAGGCCTGATAAGCTTGGATGTCATGTTGTTTGAAGCTTGGATACAAGGACATAGTCACGTATAAAGCTATAGTTAGGCTTGACAATATTGGATGTTATGTTGTATGAAGCTTGTATACAAGGACATAGTCACATATAAAGCAATAGTTATAACTGACAAGCTTGGATGTCATGTTTTTGAAGCTTGGATATAAGGACATAGTCACGTATAAAGCTATAGTTATACCTGCCAAGCTTGGATGCCATGTTGTTTGAAGCTTGGATGCAAGGACATAGTCACGTATAAAGCTATAGTTAGGCCTGATAATTTTGGATGTCATGTTGTATAAAGCTTGGATACAAGGACTTAGCACGTGTGAACGAAAACAAAGAGAATAACACAGAAAATTCCAGAACTGAGATCCATTTATTATGATAATGTGGTTTAACAACACTATGGACTAATTATTATTTTTAAATGGATTATTTAAGTGTAAATCTTAACACACTATACATCGGTTGTCTTTATGCAGTTTCCATAATAAACTATTTAAAGTATGTTGATGACCTTTGTATTTTTTTTTAACCTAGGAAAACTCACTGATTGTTGTGCTGAGTATGACGATATGTTTAATGTATATGTTAATGCTAACAAACCATACCGCATGGTTATTGATAACAAACCTCAAGACAAGAAAATATTCTAAAAAAATAATCATGAATAATTATTCCCTGACCAGCGACTCTGGAACCAGGACCAACGACTGCAGGACATTGAGCATGATCAAGTGACGTTTGGGAAGACTGTGGGAGATGTACAGTAGCATATAAATAGTTCCTTGTTTTATTTGTTTTTAATGCAACTAATGTCACATTGCCTATTTAACAAACAACAGTAGTATGGTACTGCAATTTGTTTGGAAACATTACCAGTTATTACTAACACAGACACCTATCCTCCTTGGATAACTTTGTAACTGGTAGAAAGTAATTCGTAGTTATTAAGTACAATTGTTCGCAGCGTTGTGCGTGTTTTCTAGATTGTTCCAAGTTACGTAAATCGTCCATTGATCAGTTCGGCATTAGGTGTCAAGAGGGTGCCACATACAAAACGACGGGCGGGGACATTTTACGTAACTTTGAATAATAGTACAAAACACGCATGCCGTTGCGAACAATCGACGCCAGAAATATAAAATGTCTAGGACGAATAGAATAGCATAAATGCATACATACATATATGCATACATACATACGCACACACACGCATGCGCACGCATGCACGCACGCACATACGCACACACACATATGCATACATACATACATACATACATACATACATACATACATACATACATACATACATACATACATACATACATACATACATACATACATACATACATGTTCGGCAGCATATTTCTCAACTGTGCCGATGTTGTTTTTTATCACATTCGTGATCTCCGCCGATATGTGCTTCTTTCTGCTGCTAAAACTGCTGCTGCTCTTATGTTTGACTAGTGTAATTCTCTATATCATAATATTGCTCGCAATGATATCATGAAACTTCAGCGGGTGCAGAATTGCTTGTCAAGGGTATTTACTAAATCGCCTCGTTTTTCGCACTCGGTATTACTTATAAAATATCTACATTGGCTACCGATTCGACATCGCATTAATTTCATGATTTGATTTACCTATCAAGCACTTTCATCCGGGCAACCGGCATATTTACATTCGCTGCTCACTCCCGCAAGAAAGGCTAGGCAGCTTCGATCATCTACTTCGTATTAACTTTTTATTCCCAGAATTAAGACAAACAGAGCTTTCTCAATTGCTGCACCTACTTTGTGGAACTCATTACCTGTCAGAGTTAGGTCATGTAAAGATATATCAACATTTCGGCGTCATCTAAAAACCTTCCGGCCTACCCTCCTTAGCTCCTCAAAGCTATCACAGTTGTCGATTCGGAATTGAATTTGGATTAAGATTTGCCTAACACTTTGGTACCGGTGCGCTGCTGAGCTCGATTTTCAGAGGATGTTGGCGCTTTAGAAGTCTTCTTTATTGTATTGTATTGTATTGTATATATAATCAATGTGTTTTATTCATGTTGTAACCCCACACATACATTAATACCTATTTGTTTTCAGAAAAAGTTAAGAGAGAATTACGAGATATGTACAGCGACATGACATTCCCGGAGCAATACAAAGTCAACGCAGACTTACGCAGTTTGATGATGTGATGGACGTCTTCGCAAAAGTACGACTAGTTCCAATCACAAGAAATCATAATAAAATACCACTCCCTGAAACACTGAGACCCCTTGATGTTAAGATAATGCAGATACACATGAAATTGTTTAGTGAACCGATCCAAATGCCACAACTATTCCACAAGCTTCACGACAGAGTGACCCCCACGAAAGTCAAGGTCAAGCTGGCATCGGAAAGACGAAACCTGTGAAGCAGATTACAAAACAGTGGGATGAGGAACACTTATGGATGGATGACATCGATTATATGTTTGCTATCCCCTTGCGACAACTGCAACTGGATATAAAGTGTACATTTTGTGATTTCTTGCTGGGTGGTTTTCCGTTGACTGAAGAAGAACACACGATATCAATTAGTCTACTCAGTGATAGGTCAAAACAAGTCATGATATGTCTTAATGCGATGGATCAGGCAGTTGGATTCGAACTAAAGGAGCTTGAACTTAACACGGCACTCTCAAGCTTCCGGGAACAAAGTTGATAATTACCTCACGCCCGAACGACACAATGTCTTCAAAGGTGTATCACATCACTGCATACATGTATGGCTTCTCACAAGAAAACATCAACGAATACATTCATGAATTCAGCGCGAATACTCCGAATTAGAGCAGTTCATCACATATTATTCTAGAAGGAATGTGAATATTGCAATACAAATTTGTATGCATGTGCCTGGGCGAGATGCATTCATCCACCCACAGTGCGGACACATCATCAATGAATACCATGACGCACCTGTGTGTTTTTTTCATCATCCTTCTTTAAAGGGCATCAGTGCACAAATGGACTCAAATAAAATCTTTGGAAAGATGGGCAATTCTTTGATGAAGCATGCGGATTTGGCGAAGCACTGCACAATGACACCTCCACTACGAATCATGTTCCATGAAGATGACCTTGATGTATTCCAGATAAGTGGCATAGACAAGCACACCGGGTTCCTGGAGGATTCTGTGACGAGGGATCAGATTGCCAGTGGTTTGACAAGAACTTGCTGGACGTTCAGCCACTTGACATTCCAGGTAATGTTTGCGGCTGCAGGGTTATTGAGAGGACCACGTGAAGCAATTCTGGAGCTGATTAAGGATGAAACCTCAGTTCGCCAACATGGGGCGTTGATCATTGATCACAAGGCGTGTTTCATGAACCACCTAAAACCAGCCAGTTATCATCTGGACCTCGTTGTTTCTTGGAGAAACTGGTTTCCGTAGTTGACCCACTGCAACTGACCACATTCATCCATGAAACCCTAACTTCGTAGACTTTGTGCCGGAAACGACCAAGCACTTCACAATGTGCCCAATAAAGTTGATGTGATTGTGTTGGGTTTTAAAGCAGCAAGAGTGTCATGTCACCAGACTCGAGTAAGTCATACCATCATTTCTCTCATACTTATCCAAATCTAACATATTGTATAATGATCACCGATGGTAAAACTAACTGTGATCGTTCACAAAATATGCAGGTTTAAATGTGTTGAGATCTGAAATTGGACGAGAACTACAATCACAACAGCCGATTGTAAAGTTGTTGAATACAAAATAACTCCAGTGATGGAATTCTTGTGGAATTGTGTTTTGAATGTTCACGCAAGTTTGTTGATAGTATATGATAAAGCAAAATATAATGTTGATCAATAACGAGGAGCATATTGTAGACGCTGAGTTTACTTTCTGGAAGATATTTATCCATGTTACACATTGCATTCCATGTTTTTTGGTTGCAATCATATGAGCATAGATGCATGTTATTGAATAGGCAGCAAAGCCGATCCGTGGTCTACGTGAATTATGAATGCACTAAAATGATTGGTTGCTTTATTTTGAGAAGATAATTGTTATTGGTGTTAGAAGAAGTACAAAACAGCTGACGCGGATGTTTTGATCAGACAATTGAGATAAATCAGATAACTGATACATTTGATTATTCACGAAGTGAATCGCCATGTGAATCGATACATTGTCTTCAATACATGGAAATGTGATGCAATGCTCGTTCGATCAGAATACATTCACCGAGGTAGGTAATGTAATTATACCCCAAGCCTCGTTTTGGGAGTTTCGACATGCAAGGAAAATAATTGTCGGTGCATTATTCTTGACGACTGCCGGCATAAAGGTGCGCTGAAGCATCTTTATGATTCCTCCATGGACACTCTACGCTCTACGCTTGACTGCACACGCCTGGACACGCTCTACGCTTGACTGCACTCACCGGGGAACGCTTAATTGTATTTGCTGAGACTAGCTTGGTACCACCCTCGCTGGAACTGTTTATGCTAGAAGCGACGCCAGCAAGTTCGTAAGAAACTTTGAATTATTAGATCAACTGTGATTTGATAACGTTGATTAATATTGGATGTTGGTAGATTGCGATTCTATTCAGCCTTCTGCGGTAGCTGTCTCTCGTGATGTTGTGTTCATGTTGCAGGCCTTTATATTGCGTCTGCACACAAACTTGAAGTGAATCATCGGATGGCCTGTTGGTCTGGAGCCTAATTTAAGCTCACTTTAGAGTATGTCTTTTCGGATTCGGCCATCCTCCATGTGACAAACGTGTTCGCGCCATCGCAAGTGATGCTCTCCGAGGAGAGCATACATGCTGGGAGTGTTTGCCAACTTGAGCACTTCTGTGTTGGATATGTGATCCTGCCATTTGATGTCAAGGATGCGCCGGATTCAATGTAGGTGAAATGTTTTGAGGCGACGCTCCTGTCTGGCATATATTGTCCATGTCTCTCTGCCGTACAGCAGGATGTTGCGGATACAGGCCTTGTCAAATTTGACCCTAGTGGTCAGTGTTCATTTTCCCACACCTTCTTGGTCAGTCTGAACATGGCGGAAAAATCTTTGCCGATGCGTTTATTGATCTCGGCATCGGTGGACAGGTTGTTGGTGATGGTTGAGCCCAAGTAGGTGAAATCTTGGACAACGTCTAGGGTGTGATCGTTGATGTTGATGGGTGGAGCGTTGCGGAAATCCTGACCCAGGATGTTCGTCGTCTTGATGCTGATGGTCAGGTCAAATTATTTCAGGCATCAACAAACCTGTCTATCAGTCTCTGAATGTTTTCTGTAGTGTGGGGCGTTAGTGCAGCATCATCAGCAAAGAAAAGTTCACGAATGAGGACTTTGCGAATTTTGCTCTTTGCTTTCAGGTGGGCTAGATTGAAGTGCTTGCCGTCTGATCTAATGTGGGTGTAGATGCAATATTCAGAGGTTCTGAAGGAGTGAGACAATACGAAGGAGAAGAAGATTCCGAACAGGGTGGGCGCGAGGACACAGCCCTGTTTGATCCTACTCTTGATGGGGAAAGCGTTTGAGACTGCTCTGTCATATCGAACTGTACTTTTCATATTGCTGTGAAAGGCTGTGATCTTGCTCAACACATTTGGTGGACAGCCGATCAGGAGTTGGAACAGGCCTTGCTCAGATCGACGAAGGCAGTGTAGAGAGGCACTTGCTGTTCGCGGCATTTCTCCTGCAGCTGGCGCAAGGAGAAAAGAATGGCGATGGTGGACCTGGCTCTGTCGAAGACACATAGTAATATAGATAACGGCACACTGTAATTTGTGATGACATTTGGCTGGTGTCGTAACAAACATCACCGAAAAGTATTAAAACAAACATGATTTTCCTGCGGACTCCACGCAAAATGATTGAGGTGGTGTTTACAACATGTTAGGCCTGTGCACAACACCATGTTATCTAACTAAAACTAATAAAGGTACTGGAGTTTGACAATATATTTTATATTCAGTATGCTCTGCCAGTTTGCCAAAAACAAACATTGTCCCTCAATCGATTACATTAATGCATCGCAACTATGACCCGACAGATGTCCGGCGACAATAGTTTCCACATTGCTACAGATCGATGAAGGCAGTGAGAAGGGGCACTTGCTGTTCGCGCCATTTCTCTTGCAGCTAGCGCAAGGAGATAAACATCGATTGAGGACCTGGCTCTGCGGAAGCAGCATAATATAGATAACAATACACCGTAATTTGTGATGAAATTTGGCGGGTGTCGTAACAAATATTAGCGAAAAGTATTTTTTTAAATATGATTTTTCTGCGGACTCCACGCAAAATGATTGAAGTGGTGTTTACAATATGTTAGGCCTGTGTACAACACCATGTTAGCTAAGTAAAATTAATCAAGGTATTGGAGTTTGTGACAAAATATTTAATTTTCAGAATGCTCTGGCTAAAAATAAACATTTGCCATCAATCGATTGGCACACTGTTTTGCGTTAATGTATCACAACTATGGCCCGACATATTTACCGGCGACAATAGTTTCCACATTGCTCCATTAATGAGATTTGAATAATATATGATGTCTCCGTGCAGCCACAAAAAAAACATGTTCTGAGCCATCGACGTCATATCACCAGGTAAATTTGACAAACAGTGAGTGCGACGGACAAAGTATAGCTGACTGTCACAGCGCCAATCGTCATCGAATGAAGTAGTCGTGGTCCGAAAGATTGTGTCACAATGCAGCGTCAGACGATCAAGGCTTTGATACTGGCGACACTTATCAGCACAGCGCGCGGTAAGAAGCTCTAATTTATACGGAGTCATTATTCGTCAATGTACACTACCATTTTCGATCACAAATGAAGTTCTGGTGTGTTGTTATTGCTTATAGCATTACATGTTTCATATAAAGTGAAAGTGTCTTAAATAAGTAGGACAGAAATATAATTAATAATATATTCAAAACCAATGGTTTTACCAAAATGTTGACAACAAATGGGAAAGCAAGGTGGTAAGATTAATATGTATGAGAAACGTTCTGCCGCACAGTATTTAAGAATGTCTGTGAGTTTGATACATGGTCATGATGCATCAGTCATTTGCCTAGACAGGAGCATTAGGTCATAGACCGGCTGTTATAATGTACCAGTGCATCGGGCACAGTCTGTATTGATTTATTGGTGTGTAGGCAACCCTGGCATCAGTCATTCTCACAACATGCAAAGACCTTTCTCAGTTGGCCTTTACAAGCAATGTGTGTATGCTAGGCAACTGGGCCCACTGTAAGGCAGATCCTTGTATTACGTCGTCCTGCCACTTGTTGTTCGCCAAGTACCTTTGGCGGAATGCTTCGTTGGTTTTATGTGTATTATGTGGGGTCCACGTTTTCACGTCCACACAGGATTATTTGCTATTAGCACTACAAACTTATACATCGAGATATTGTTACAGCTGGACAGAACGAAACTTCCATACCATGGAGTATATAGTTCCATAAGCTCTGCTAGATCTTAGCATACGGCGTTCTGCGTCATCATCAAACAAGGCGTTGGCTGCGGTGTAACTACCGGGGAGCGTGTTTATTTTAGGAGGTAGGTTGAGCACCATGAGCGGATGTGAACCAATGCGGTGCTCGGATTTCATCTAATGATACATACATTAAAGAGAATCTTTACACGTGGTGTGGCACGGCAGCACGGCAGCATGCGCCAACACGTGAATGTATTTCTTAACAAGTTTTATGAAAAGTTTGGCTTTGCTGGGGATGTCTACAAACCATGCGCGTCTCCAGCCTCCGTGTATCTGATGTTGGTCATTAGTCGCCCCAACATAGCCAAACAAACGTCATCTTTTCCATAAAACGTTTTAGTAAACACATGCAAGTGTTGGCGCAAGCTGCCGTACCACACCACGTGTAAATATTCTCCATAATGGGTGCATCACGTGATGAAATCTGAGCACCGCATTGTTTCACATATGCCCATGGTGCTCAACCTACCTGCTCAAAAAAGAAAATCGCTACCGGTAGTATTTGACTTTGAATTACAAACAGTCTAAATCGTTCCATGTGGCGCACCTGGAGAGGATTGATATAGGAACTAAGTTGTTTAGACCTCTGGTCAGGCCAAATGTATGACAAGCATCGAACAACATATCTACCGTGTCCAATAGGGGAGACCGGGGCTAGTTGTATACAGGGCCAAGTTGTTACACAGGCGTTTTACGAAAACATAGCAAACTTATGGAGTCACCATCGGCAGTAATTGGTTGGAAGTCCACAAGTAGACACACTATAAAAAAAATCGGGAGTTAAGACGACAACATTAACGAGATGGGGACAAATATGAACCTAAAACTGTTTTTTTGCTCACATAATATCATCTCACGCAGCCATTTTCTATGTTCCATGAATGAAACTTGAAATATGTCTGCTATATAGTACAAGGGGTTGTATCAAGTAGAAGTTAAAATGAAATTCAAGAGTTGTTATCGTCCACGTGCGTTCAACTGCAAACATTTGTTTTGGGTAAAATGTTACAATTGTATTGGGGCAAGTTGTTACAACTGTATTGGGGCAAGTTGTTACAACTGTAACACCGCTCGTACGGCTCGTACCTTTGGTTCACCAGCGAGTTCTGTGCTGACAATAACTGAAAGAACAACATATATTTAATCACGACGTGTGAACGCTTTACTGGTTAATGACCAGTACTGTAAATGTCAGCAGCGTTACACAAAATTACCAAATATCTCAGAAGGGCGGGTTACACATCAATAAAAAAAATTGGTGTCACACATCGGAGATCGTTGTGTGTATAATCAGCTTTTTGGCGTTAGTCGCTTAGCGATTGATATTTTTTTAAGAATAGTACTAGTGGCGTCGAATAGCGACCAATTGCTAATCTAGAGATTGGAAACGTATTTATTTCCAACTGATTAACATATCAACGAAATGTTATCATGATTGGTATCGTTGGAAAACTAGTTGTCTTCTGATTTTGTTTAATATCGTTTTAGAAACTAATTATGGTGAAGAATGAATAATTTTGGATACAGTCGAAGTTGTTGTTTTTGTGTAGGCGAGAGCAAGGGCCAGTGGTTTTCTGTTATACATTTTGTAGCATATGAACGTTGATGTATACCATCGTAATGTGTGTATTGTAGAGATTCATATGATATATTTTTGTGTAGGATATCATGTGATTTGAATGGTTGATACTGGGGTGTTTTAGTACAAATATTGCATAACTATTCACACGTTAACTTGTAATTTGTATAGGCAACCAAGCATTTATGTTGCCTACGGGCTGTTGTGTGCACCAACATGATTGGTTAATCCGTTGTGAGACGACGGCTGCGATTGGTGATAGTATATAAAATAGTTACGGGCGTTGAAACAGCAGAGGAACCCCAGCCATGGTTCCTCTCGGAAGAACACTCGCCCAACGGTTCGCCATCCATCCTCGATAGCCTTTACCATCTCGCCGTGCACGCCGTACGTAATACAACTCTCGCTGAGCACGCCGTACGTAAGACAGCATTCAATGAGTACGTAGTACGCAAGACAACATTCACTGAGCACGCCGTACGCAAGACAGCATTCAATGAGCACGTAGTACGCAAGATAACATTCACTGAGCACGCCGTATGCAAGACATCATTAAATGAGTGCGTAGTACGCAATACAACATCCACTGACCACGCCGTACGCAAGACAGCATTCAATAAGTACGTAGTATGCAAGACAACATTCATTGAGCACGCCGTTTTCAAGATAGCATTCAATGAGTACGTAGTACGCAAGACAACATCCACTGACCACGCCGTACGCAAGACAGCATTCAATGAGTACGTAGTACGCAAGACAACATTCATTGAGCACGCCGTTCGCAAGACAGCATTCAATGAGTACGCTCTACGCAAGACAGCACCCACCGGGCACGCCGTACGTAAGACGGCTCTCACCGAGCACGCCGTACGTAAGACGGCTCTCGCCGAGCACGCCTTACATAAGTGAACACTCAATGAACTCGCTTAATGCAAGACTGCACTCGCCGAGCTCGCCGTCTGTAAGAAAGCTCTCGCTGAGCACGCCGTACGTAAGACGGCTCTCACCGAGCACGTCGTTCGTAAGACGGCTCTCGACGAGCACGCCGTACGTATGTGAAAACTCAATGAACTCACTTAATGCAAGACTGGACTCACCGAGCACGCCGTACGTAAGACGGTTCTCGTCGAGCACGCAGGACGTAAGACGGCTCTCGCCGAGCACGCCGTACGTAAGACGGCTCTCGCCGAGCACGCAGAACGTGATTGAACACTCATTGAACGCGCTTAATGCAATACTGCACTCGCCGAGCACGCCGTACGTAAGACAGCTCTCGCCGAGCAAGATGTAAGTAAGACGGCTCTCGCCGAGCACGCCGTACGTAAGACAGCTCTCGCCGAGCACGCCGTACGTAAGACAGCTCTCGCCGAGCAAGATGTAAGTAAGACGGCTCTCGCCGAGCACGCCGTACGTAAGACGGCTCTCGCCGAACACGCCGTACGTAAGACGGCTCTCGCCGAATACGCCGCACGTAAGACGGCTTTCGCCGAGCAAGCGGTACGTAAGATGGCTCTCGCCGAGCACGCCACACGTAAGACTGCTCTCGCCGAGCACGCAGAACGTAAGTGAACACTCAATGAACTCGCTTAATGCAAGACTGCACTCGCCGAACATGCCGTAACTCAAGACGGCTCTCGCCGAACACGTAATTCTTTCTTGATATAGAACTGTGAATCTTTCTTGATATAGAACTGTGAATCTTTCTTGATTTAGAACTGTGAATCTTTCTTGATTTAGAACTGTGAATCTTTCTTGGTATAGAACTGTGAATCTTTCTTGATATAGAACTGTGAACCTTTCTTGATATAGAACTGTGAATCTTTCTTGATATAGAACTGTGAATCTTTCTTGCTATAGAACTGTGAATCTTTCTTGATATAGAACTGTGAATCTTTCTTGATATAGAACTGTGAATCTTTCTTGATATAGAACTGTGAATCTTTCTTGATTTAGAGCTGTGAATCTTTCTTGATATAGAACTGTGAATCTTTCTTGATATAGAACTGTGAATCTTTCTTGATATAGAACTGTGAATCTTCCTTGATATAGAGCTGTAAATCTTTGTTGATATAGAACTGTAAATCTTTCTTGATATAGAACTGTAAATCGTTCTTGATATAGAACTATAAATCGTTCTTGATATAGAACTGTAAATCGTTCTTGATATATGATAATAAATCTTTCTTGATATATGATTGTAAATCATTGCTGACGTGGGTTTGTAATAATCCTTGTTTTATTGTATCTTACTAAACGGGAAATATTTTACCCTTTCACTTTTATTGTTGAATTATCGTAGTTGCACAAATACTGACACTGAACCTAACGAGTACATGTCCATTTGCTCGCCGCATATAATCCAGCCAAACTTAAATCTTTTACAATTGGATTCTATATAAGCCAATGGCTTCCATGCCACTTGACATCAGGATGACAATTTGGATGACAATCTTGCTCGAGTCAAAACGGAGACAATCTTAAATATGTTATAATGGCTGAGAGAACTAAATCATCATTGTGTAAAAACGTTTGAAATGGCAGTTTTTTTTAAATCTCAACTAAAAAACAAAACTCGTCGTGACTGCTCTATATTTGGGTTTATTTTGGCATATTTCTTCGGAGAATTTGCCCTGACTTATCATCTCAAGTGTACAAATAAGATATTATGATGACTAAAACTTTTTTGGAAGTTATACACGTGAATATTATATTATTAATTATTTCAGTTTTATATTGTTATATATATTGAAAAAAAAAGCAGTAACAAAGTAACAGTTTAATAAGTGTATTATTTAATTTGTATTATTTTAACAACAGTCGCCTTTTTAACCAATGGGTGTTGCCGTTTCGACCACTACTGTCGCCTTTTTAATTTGTCGCCGTTTTGGATTAGTCTACGTTTTCATCTGTCGCCGTTCTTCTGACCTGTATTCCTGCACTGACCCGTTTGCCTTCGAACCGAGCAACATAGACGTCGATGCCTGTGTCGCTGCCGGATTGATGACATCAACATAGCTTCCACTACTGGGATTGATGTTGGCATAACGAAAGTTTTGCACCAGGATAACCTCGGGCAGTCATCGTCTCCGGGATACAGTATCAAAGTGAACCGGACAAAACCGGTTGTGCTGCGTCGGCTTGACGTATTCGCGCTTAATTTTCACGAACTATTTCTTCAGCAAAGAAGGGCACCGAAAAAATCTGCGTGGTGTTCTATTAAGACTACTGTTTGCATTAAAACCTAATGCCGCACAACACATTGTTCCAAACACACGCTATCGGTGTGAACATACGTTGAATAATTGGAAACCGGCTGTTGCGCTTCCGTATTGCCGACGATGACGTCACATCGAAGCCTGCATTCATATAATTGTTATTGAATATTCTATATAATTTTTAGGATGTCGGTATTCTATTTTTACAATATTCTACTAAGCTCTGTATATTTCTGTAAAATGATATAAAATGATATGCAAATATAAAAAATTGAAGTAGACGTAAACTAATATATATATATATATATA
>SDWI01000746.1:58523-89482 GCA_009193005.1 Lamellibrachia luymesi | reverse complement strand
GAGGTACAGCTTTAACAGAAGACCAGCTAGTAGTCCCTGCAGTACATAGTTCCTGGTGTAGGTTAACGAACGAGGTACAACTTTAACATAAGACCAGCTTGTAGTCCCCGTAGTACATAGTTCCTGGTGTATGTTAATGAACGAGGTACAGCTTTAACAGAAGACCAGCTTGTAGTCCCTGTAGTACATAGTTCCTTGTGTAGGTTAATGAACGAGGTACAGCTTTAACAGAAGACCAGCTTGTAGTCCCCGTAGTACATAGTTCCTGGTGTAGGTTAATGAACGAGGTACAACTTTAACATAAGACCAGCTTGTAGTCCCTGTAGTACATAGTTCCTGGTGTAGGTTAACGAACGAGGTACAGCTTTAACAGAAGACCAGCTTGTAGTCCCTGCAGTACATAGTTCATGGTGTAGGTTAATTAACGAGGTAGAGCTTTAACAGAAGACCAGCTTGTAGTCCCCGTAGTACATAGTTCCTGGTGTAGGTTAACGAATGAGGTACAGCTTTAACAGAAGACCAGCTAGTAGTCCCTGTAGTACATAATTCCTGGTGTAGGTTAATTAACGAGGTAGAGCTTTAACAGAAGACCAGCTTGTAGTCCCCGCAGTACATAGTTCCTGGTGTAGATTAACGAACGAGGTACAGCTTTAACATAAGACCAGCTAGTAGTCCCTGTAGTACATAGTTCCTGGTGTAGGTTAACGAACGAGGTACAGCTTTAACAGAAGACCAGCTTGTAGTCCCTGTAGTACATAGTTCCTGGTGTAGGTTAACGAACGAGGTACAGCTTTAACAGAAGACCAGCTTGTAGTCCCTGTAGTACATAGTTCCTGGTGTAGGTTAACGAACGAGGTACAGCTTTAACAGAAGACCAGCTTGTAGTCCCTGTAGTACATAGTTCCTGGTGTAGGTTAACGAACGAGGTACAGCTTTAACAGAAGACCAGCTTGTAGTCCCTGTAGTACATAGTTCCTGGTGTAGGTTAACGAACGAGGTACAGCTTTAACAGAAGACCAGCTTGTAGTCCCTGTAGTACATAGTTCCTGGTGTAGGTTAACGAACGAGGTACAGCTTTAACAGAAGACCAGCTTGTAGTCCCTGTAGTACATAGTTCCTGGTGTAGGTTAACGAACGAGGTACAGCTTTAACAGAAGACCAGCTTGTAGTCCCTGTAGTACATAGTTCCTGGTGTAGGTTAACGAACGAGGTACAGCTTTAACAGAAGACCAGCTTGTAGTCCCTGTAGTACATAGTTCCTGGTGTAGGTTAACGAACGAGGTACAGCTTTAACAGAAGACCAGCTTGTAGTCCCTGTAGTACATAGTTCCTGGTGTAGGTTAACGAACGAGGTACAGCTTTAACAGAAGACCAGCTTGTAGTCCCTGTAGTACGTAGTTCCTGGTGTAGGTTAACGAACGAGGTACAGCTTTAACAGAAGACCAGCTTGTAGTCCCTGCGGTACATAGTTGCCTGCAACTAAGACATATAATGTCACAATGTAGTCACATGTATTTCACATGGGTGGGAAGTTACGCCATCCAGCCATATGTAAATCCACTTTTATTGTGCAATGGAAACCAAAACGTCCACACCGTAGCTATTCATATATGTCCTATAATGATCATAACTTTTGGGACTGATTCAAATGGAAATAGACGAATAAAAGGTACATCACTGATGTTAACCTCAATACATATATACTTTAGTTATCAGGTTTCAACTTTATATTCTCGTTTTTCTACAGGAGGAACATTTGCACAGACACCAATCACATTCACATGCACAATTCTTAAAAGTAGCATTTTCAGATAAAACATAATTGTTTACATTATTCGTACCTACAGTTTCTCAGTTTTGTTGATGAAATATACACACATTTTGATAATGACCTTAAATGGTGTAATTACAAGTTATGATGGATGGTCATCTCCACTCTACAGCTTCTGTCTCAAACTGAATTAGTAGCTGTACTATTCCAGTAGGGTCAGATACGCTAGCGAGACATCTGTAAGAACGGATATGTAAGCTAATGAAGTGTTCACGAAATTTGACATAAGTGCTGCTGCCAGGTTAAATATTGTTCTGTGTTCGCGCATGTAAGGGGTAATATTTGTCATTAAGTTCGCTTTTGTGTAGCTACAGAACCCATCTTTGTCTCTGCTATGGGATTTCGCAAATTCGAGAAATGCGTCGTCTTCACTGACAATAACCGGACCACGTGCGGGACTGTGACGTCATCGGATAATCCTCTGGACTTCGTCCTCAGAGCGAATTTCTCGCAGCCCCATACTAACTTCGACGCTCGCATCACCTTGCGAGACGGCAACTGTGGTGACGCCAGTCAGGTGCGTGCGTGTATGCGTGCGTGCTTGCGTGCGTGTGTACGGGATTTTCCCATTTTGCCTACTCCCATATACTATAGTGATATTATTCCCATTTCGCCTAATCTGCACGTGGATAACTCACATTTCGTCTACTCTAGGCGAACTGTGAATGTGTCTAAAAAGTAGCTATAAAACCACAGTAGGCGAAATGGTCATGAATCGTATGTACGTGTGTGCATGCACGTGTGTGTGTGTGTGTGTGTGTGTGTGTGTGTGTGTGTGTGTGTACGTGTGTGAATGTACGTGTGTGAATGTACGTGTGTAACAAGGGCTGTAAGCTAACACCGGCCCGACGGTCCATGGCCGGTCCTGCGGTATCGTAATGTTTACACAATGGCGGCAAAACGGCAGATAGTTATGAAGAGACAAATAACGCATAATATGCTGAAGAGATGGACAGTGTTTAATAGTGACAACTGTGACCATGTCATATGGTGTAGTGCTGCTGACCCATATAATTCTCCGTTTTGTTTCGATGAAAAATATTACGGTTCCCATAACTTTATTTAGCAATCAATATTTTTCCCAGCGCAGTATCGGGGCTGGTAGAATATCGGTCGGGTTGGTAGATTTAGAAACTTACCAGCCCCATTGGGCTGGTGGACAGACATGTTAGTTTTCATCCCTGAGTACGTATACATGTGTTTGTACGGGTGCGCGCGTGCGAGTGCGCACTCGTGCGTGCATGTGTGTGTGTTGTTTTACGTGAACATATAACAATCTGATGACATTTCTGAATGTTTTGTCCAGGTTCACGTCTACACGGAGGAGAAGCCGCTCAACGCCGGCCCGTTCGACGGCTACTTCAGGCGGTGTCAGGTGACGGAGGCAGAACCACATGTAGATGGCGCCACGGTCTGCACCTTCACGTGTGGCTGCATCGAGCGAGCTTGCGACTTCGTCGTTGTGCGCATCTTCGGACGATACGGGCCAGAGAGATCACTGTGTGAAATCGAACTGATGTGGAATTAGTTTGGAATGTACTAAATGAGTTTTCGTTCAAAATTGTGTGTGTTTTATTCAGTTTTTATTAGTTAAAACACGGAAAACAAACGTATTTGGGACTGTAATGTGTGTTCATTATTATCTCTCGTCTCAGCAAATATCCTTTACTTGTTACAATAGTTTGCGATGCACGGATGCAGACATTTCATCAGTGCTTAATCCAAACTGATGCGTCCTAACACTGGCTCAAATAAACTGGCTAAGCAAATATATAATACATTGCATTCATTGAGTTGTTCCTTTATAGCGCAGTAGGCTAATGTGAACATCTGAGTCCGCAATATAAATTGCAGATGATTTGATAGAAATACGATTTGATGATTGCTTACAATTTAACTAAGACGTCTAATAGTCAGCAAATATAGTTGTGTATATACATTGAGGATGTACGCATTTGAATACATTTACCCTTTGCTGTGTCTACACCATAACAAAACAGGCCATACGTAATCTAAAAAAAAATTGGCGAGTATAATAAAGCTACGAGTCGTAACTTGCCATTTCAGATAAAGATCAAAGTAGAGTATAAAATACAATTGTACAATACTCTGAAAATACTAAAGTAGTAACGGTAATATAACGGTAATATAACGATAATATAACGGTTATACACCATGTAGTTATTTATCTGCCGTTTTCTTGTTGACTCGTACTTGGTAATTTATGTAAACAAAGTACTATTCCAGGCTCCGAAACAGCAGAGCAATGAAGAAAATTGTAAAAAAAAGAAGGAAGTTTTCTCGATAGTTTTGCCAAAGAAACAGAGGATGCTGCAGCCCAAGGAAACAGTGGATGCTGTAGCCCAAAGAAATAGAGGATGCTGTAGCCCAAGGAAACAGAGAATGCTGTAGCCCAAGGAAACAGAGGATGCTGCAGCCCAAGGAAACAGAGGATGCTACAGCCCAAGGAAATAGAGGATGCTGTAGCCCAAGGAAGCAGTGGATGCTGCAGCCCAAGGAAATAGAGGATGATGCAACCCAAGGAAAGAGAGGATGCTGTAGCCCAAGGAAAGAGAGGATGCTGTAGCCCAAGGAAAGAGAGGATGCTGTAGCCCAAGGAAATAGAGGATGCTGTAGCCCAAGGAAACAGAGGATGCTGCAGCCCAAGGAAATAGAGGATGATGCAACCCAAGGAAAGAGAGGATGCTGTAGCCCAAGGAAATAGAGGATGATGCAACCCAAGGGAAGAGAGGATGCTGTAGCCCAAGGAAATAGAGGATGATGCAACCCAAGGAAAGAGAGGATGCTGTAGCCCAAGGAAATAGAGGTAAAGCTTGACGGAGCCTGCTGAGGTTGCTAGACAAAAAAGTCACGTGATGAATCAATCAATTGCAGCGGTTATGTTTGTTCGCTTGCCAGACCCGGCTGCTGGGTGAAAAAACACGCAATGATTCAAATACTACTGGAAGTAAGAGAATTCGTTTATTGTTACATGTAAAATTTTTACTTTAGAGAAGAGCTTTAAGTACGAACATAAATAATAGCAATCGTTAATATATCATAGAGTAATGGCAAAATATACTAACAAATGACAGTCGTATTTTTTACGGGGCTTAGACTGAGAAAATCTTAACTTCAAGAACTGCATTTTAATATTGAAGAGGGGTGTATCCGACAAGTATGATTAGTGTAATATATAAATTGTATTATTTCGCAATGCTAATGTAACACTGTGCATAGCAAATATAACCTCAATTATGCACACATTATTTAGATTGTTTCAGCAACGCCCTTATTACTGTAAGTCATAACAAACAAATATTCGACTGTCGCTATTGTTGGGACATAACCAAATGGTTCCATACATGTGATGTGACGTACATGTGAAAATCCGTTGCCAATAACGGGACAACCGGTGTGTGTGCGTGTGTGTATGCGTGTGCGTATGCGTGTACGTGTGTGTGCGTACGTGCGGGCGTGTGTGCGTGCGTGGGGGAAGGTGNCATTTTAATATTGAAGAGGGGTGTATCCGACAAGTATGATTAGTGTAATATGTAAATTGTACTATTTCGCTATGCCAATGTAACACTGTGCATAGTAAATGTAACCTAAATTATACACACATTATTTAGCTTGTTTCAGCATCGCCCTTATTACTGTAAGCCATAACAAACAAATATTCGACTGTCGCTATTATTGGGACATAACCAACTGGTTCCATACATGTGATGTGACGTACATGTGAAAATCCGTTGCCAATAACGGGACAACCGGTGTGAGTGCGTGTGCGTATGCGTGTACGTGACCAATAACAAGGCAGGATGGGGATTCCAAAGTTATCACATTGGATGTATTGCTTCGGGATTTCAACTTTTGACATATTTGCATAAACATGTTCTGTGTGTGCTGGATTGTCACATACATTTAATATGTGTTTTTACACCGTAATATTAGTTCGGTGTTGGCACAATAAAACAGTTTTAGTGATAGCCGAAGTTGATTTAGTTCCCACACCAAATGCACACATTAATCTTATAATGTCAAACAGCATGCGTTCAGAGCTGCTTACACGTTCAAAATACGTGATGGCAGAAGTTACGATTAATCATACAAAGCTTATGTATTCACCGCACGATATCATCTGTTATTTCGAATAAAAACTAAGACGAACGATTTCTATCCAACCATTTACAATTCGTAATAATTTGCATGAAGGACATTGTGCAAGAATTGTTTACCATTTCACCATGACAAAGAGCAACGGAAATACCTTACCCATGCAGAAAAGATGGCTTGCGACAACCCGCGCGCGGTACAATGTTATACCTGTTGATGAATTAGGCCACCAGCGAGTGAATCACCTCGTAGGGCGAGCGTTCGGCAATTGAGTAGATAGACAACAGCACTGCATGTTGAATGATATCTTCCTCGTTAAAAGCGGCACTAGAAACTAGGTCAACAAACCCAGTAGACCGTGTTGTAACACCCTGTTAATGGAGAGGGATAATATACACACTTTGGGTAGATATGGCAATGCGTTTAACGAACATTCACTAAATACAGCGGGTTGTTATTTGTTGAACTCAAATGGCGTCAAACACTACTGTAATATATATTTTACTGAAATAGGAAGAAAACTCCTTGCCAATACGTGTAGTAGTAGTTAATTGTCGGGACCACATATGAAATATCGATCACTACTGTCATAGCTGCTGTACAAGAAACTATTAATAATGACGTATAACTGTGAGAAAAAGGTTGGCGTCCTACAATAGTTAAGTGTGTAGTAAAATGAAAATGTCTTAGCACAGCGTAGGCCTACATGTCAAACTGTGATGATGACAATGACTGAGATGATTAACCAATCGACGCCAACCCCGCGATGACCCTGTTGTCTCGCATCTGAATAGTCACCATCGCACATGCGCAAAGACTTATTATTATAACCAACCAAACCAAGGACAGCAAAATATAACAAAAGATAAGACGTATTTATATTTACAAAAACAAATTAATCATAATGATGAACGGCTGTGCATGTGTACGTTTTTTTTCGATGGTGGCAGTTTTTGCTATCCGTGGGACTTCCTCCAAAGGTAGCTGGTCGCTGGACAGCAAAGGTATCTTTAACCAATTCTGAGTGATGCTCATACAGTGTCAATCTTGCTTACCATCAAAACGGCCCGATCAAAATCGACTTCGCTGTCCCACTTGATGAGACACTTTAGTTTTGACAACTAGGTCGTAATTCTACTTTGACGTTTCTTGGTGTATCTTGCAGTTATTTATTCCACATTTCCAGCCTTGTTATACTATTCGATTAGTTCAGCGGTTTTGTGGAGTTCAAGAAACTTTCGCGCGACGTTAGCCAGGTCGCAGCAGGAAGACATGCCTACATGGCTGTGCATCTGGTGTTTTGTGGCTGCCAATTGTCGGGATCTTTTTATGTGACTGGAAACAGTCCGTATTACGCACGAGCAGCACGAATCATCAATATTAAACAGGAAATGGTTAATACAATGTCTTCATATTGCTGTGCTCGTTGAAGATCAAATGACGGAGAGTTTTGGGCCACGTCAAAATGACGAAGATTCCGTACGAATGACGGATAGTTGACATGTATACAGACTATGACGTTGACATATTGCGCCAAAGGGGGCATTGTGTTTATGTTTTATCTACTAGAAGGCGCAACACAGTCACGGCGTATATTTAAACTTCCGCATGGCTGTAACACAACAATGCAACCACGAAGTGAGAACTTCATATTTTTGCATTTGACACCTGCAGTCGTAAGAACGGTTCACAAATAATAAACGGGAAATGGTAAACACAATGTCTTCAAATTTTTATGCTCGTTGAAGATTAGATGACGATTTTTGCGCTACGTCAAATAGGAGATTCGGAACGAATGATGGATAGTTGACATGTATACAGACTATGACGTTGACAAACGCCAAACGGGGGCGTTGTGTTCACGTTTTATCGACTAGAGGGCGCTGCACAGTCAAGGCGTATATTTAAACTTCCACATGGCTGTAACTCAACACTGCAACCATGAAACGAGAATTTCCTATTTTTGCATTTGATACCTGCAGTCATAAGGACGATTCACGAATAATAAACGGGAAATGGTAAACAATATGTTTTCATATTGTTTTTCTCGTTGAATATCAAATGACGGAAATGTTTGGGCTTTGTCAAATTGACGGAGATTCCAAACGAATGATGGATAGTCGACATATATACAGAAATAGTAACCCAAAGAGGGCGCTATGTTTAAGTTGTATCTACTAGAGGGCGCCGCACAGTCAAGACGATCAATCATAATTCTTACAGGACAATACAGGACGAAGTATACAAGTAAGTTCGCCACACTAGCCCTTTAATCATACAGCGTCCCGGATTTATTTATTGAAACTCAACTAACTTATTTTGCCAAATCAGAAGTTATGCACACGAGGATGCCGCTTATAATGTGTCTTAAGAGCTTCTAAACGTGTACATAGGGCATGCGTTTATGTCAATCAGTGTGCGTCCTAGCCATTAGGCCCTACACTTCGATTCTCCATAAGTGTTAGCAATTTAATTCGCCGATATTATCGACACTGATTTGTTTTTTTGGTGGCAGTACGTAGAATGAATGACAAATTCACTCGTAGCACAACTTCGCTTTGTTTTCTACAAAACGATCAAAACGCTTACACCTGTGGCACGTCTGGCTGTCGTTTCCACAAGACGACTCCCGCTAAACTTCCATCGCGGAAGGCAACCATACAAAACGGACACATTTTATTAAACCAGAACATATAAGCACGGGAACGCCATAGTAAAAGCATATTTGTTCGATATGTAGATGTTTAAAATGTGTGCCAGGACTAGCCTTGATTATCGAGTCTTGTGCGTAGTCAGCCATTACAATAACTAACACAAGACACGTTATATTTGCTGTTTCACACAACACGATCTACCGTCTGCAACAATGGCACTGATGGTTATGGAGGTAATTACTTTTTTCCATAAAGCGAACATGGCGCGAGGTGGACAGAATAGTTTATGGTAGCGGAAACATCCGGTCTGTTTGTTGCAACAGGGTACTTAACTTCGGGGAGACCAGTCATATATTGGGTGTAGTCAATGTCTGTCTTACGCTTCAGCGTCGCAACAAACGTGGACATTTACAAGATAAAGTACTTCTGACTATCTTAGCTTCAGTGATATCTCGCAACAAACATGTGGACATTTACAAGATAAAGCACTACTGACTATTTTAACTTCAGTGATATTATCCCCGCAATGTCTGGTTGACACAACGAAATCGACGATTACTGTCGGAACAATGACAGTCGCACTGACTACGTCCTCATGTCTGGTTCCTGGCAACGTATAGTTACACACACAAGTGCTGGTCACACAGAATACACACACGTCTAAACCCAACATATAATTATATGTTTTGTTGTGTCCTCTTTTCCTGGCCAGCAGGTTATCAAAACCCCATATACCTCATCACGTGATACACCTCTAGTTCTGCTACTACCAATCAATAGGCCATCTCAAGGGAACATCCATTTGAACCGCAAATGGAACAGGCTGGATTTAAACAAGTCAAACGACTATTGGGTATTGACAGCGTTTAATATGTAAAGCAAAGGCTTTCAGAGGAAATAGAGCAACCGCAACATTCGCCGAGAATAATAATAGGTTAATACGTGTTGCGGCACGACAAATATTCCTTTGCCACAAATGGCCACAAATGGTGTTTTTGTCCACAGCGACAGAGATAAATTGTCAATATGTATACTGAGCCAGGAAAAGGTTGCTTGCATAGAACAACGTCTGTCGTGTTCTCCGGCCCAGGGCGAACTGCCCTGACTACTTTCTAAAACTGGTTCAGATCCTTAAATTGGGAGTGACACTTGGCATAGCGCCCCCTAGCGACTAGCGTAACAAATACATAAAGCAGCTAAATCCACCAGGGTTACATCTTCCCCCACTTTGAAATGTAGGCCTCCGCGTTTAAAAAATAAGTATAATTATTAAGCACCGTTCTAGGATCCCGAAAGGGGTTACTGTGGTAGCCCGCATTACGTCGCGTTGACCGACATAAAGTCGTAGGCAAGATAACTACCTGGTTTTGGTCAGAATCTGAATCGGAGTAGTTAATAGTCGCTTCTCGAGAGATGTTGGTTTCGACTCATCTAGATTCGGCGTTCGATGATTCTACATCACTATGTAATATGTTTGGTCCAGGCCTTGGTGTTTGATATCGAGATTCTCGCTCCGCTACTGCGCGTCTCACAGTCTCTGGGACACACACTCGTAAATCTGTGCGGTTAATGCCTCGTCTCTTATGGCCAGTCATTGGCGCAACGACATATGTCATCCTTTCTCTCTTTGATAATGTATACGCTGGGCTCCCACGCGTCCCCTATCTTATTCCGCCCTTTCACGCGGTTGCGTAAATGCACGTGTTCGCCAACACGCAGGACGTCCTCCCTTACCCGCGTATCGTGCACAGCCTTTCGATTGGAAATATCCAGGTACAGTAAATCTTGTACAACTCGGTGACAATCTTGGCGTCAAAACATCGTCCATGGTCCGAGTGTATCTGACACGGAACTCCATAACGGAAGAACCACTCCAGTACCAGAGCTTTGGCTACCGTTTGCGCTGTCTGATTCTTAGTTGGCACTGCTATAGTAAATTTGCTGTATACGTCCGTTATAACCAGAACATTTTCGATACCGTTACTGGCAGGCTCGAGTACTGTAAAATCGATGGCGATTGCTTCTAAGGGTTCTCTGGCCATAATGCTATGCATTTGTGTGCGTACCTTTAGATATGGCGTTTCTACAATATTGCAACGTTCGCACATCGAAGTCCAGTGTTGAATTTCCGAACGAATATTTAACGAACGAATATAACGTACTAATTTCTCTACTCTGTCTACGCCTTGATGTCCCATCCTGTCATGTAATTCCTTACTCTGTCTATGCCTTGATGTCCAATCCTATCACGTAATTCCTGTAGAACTTCGGCCTTCATTGTACTTGGAAGCAACAACTGTGTTTCCTTCCATTGTTCTGCATAACCTGCCAGTACAAATCTGTAGCCGTTCCCATTATTGCAGGAGTTTAGCTACTGCTGGTGGTTCCTTCCGCTTTTCCCTTCGTGCGGGTTCGTGTCCCCTATCTATATAGTACCAGATTCGGCCCAAGACAGGGTCATTCCGCTGAGCCTGCTGGATTTCTCCAATACCAAGACTTGGCAGGACGGTTGGTTCTACATCCTCATGTATATCGCATACACTGGCTGTGACGGCGCACGCCGCGCCCTTTAGTAACTTCTGGCATAAATCAGGCGGTAATACCGTTACCTGAAGAATGTCAGCTATCTCGTTTTCATCGATGACTGAGAAACCGTTGGGTTCAGCCTGAGGCTTCCGACTCAGACCGTCAGCAGAAGCATTGAGTCGCCCGGGACGGTAGTGAATGCTGAAATGTAATCTTGCTAGTGATGCTTGCCAATGATGTTCAGCCGCTGGTAGTTTGGCGAAAGTTTGAATGTATGACAACGGGTTATTGTCCATGTATATCACAAACGGAACTCCCAGCAAGTAATCGCGAAACTTTTCATTAACCACCCATTTTACTGCTAACAATTCCAACTTCATGGAGCTATACGCAGTTCGATTCTTCTCAGGTCCCCTGAGACCCCTGCTCGCATATGCTATTACTCGAGTCTTTCCATTCTGTTCTTGGAGAAGTAATGCGCCAAGTCCTTCGTGGCTGGCATCTGTCTCCAGAATGAACGGCTTTTTGAAGTCAACAAATCCCAACACCGGTGCAGTTGTGAGAGCGCGTTTTATTGAATCAAACGATTCTTGATGTTCCGGTTTCCACACAAACGCTCCTGGTGTGGCCGAGTTCCACTTCCGTCCTGGTTTTCTATTCTTCCCTTTGTTGGGATATTGATTCACCAATTCATACAGGGGCGATGACAGCAGCGAACAATTATGAATGTAACGTCGGTAATATCCCGCTGTACCCAGGAAGATTTTCAGTTCCCTCGCATTCTCTGGTACTGGTTATTCGCTTACCGCTTTCACCTGTTCTGTATCAGCCGAAATCCCTTGATCAGATATTATCTGTCCTAAGTACGAAACTGATTTCTGAAATAGATAGCACTTAGAAGGTTCGATATTTAAACCGTGAGATGCTAGTCGTTGAAACACTAACGCCAGTCGTTCAAATTGCTCTTCAATAGAGGAAGAGTATATGATTAAGTCATCTAAGAAAATCAGCACCTTTTGATTTACCTCCTCCATGAATACAATGTGCATTAACCTCTGAAAGGTAGCAGGTCATTTGCAAAGTCCATAGGGCATATTCGTGTACTCATATAAACCCATGGGCGTCGTGAACGCTGTCTTGTGTTGAGCAGACTCGTCTTTTTCCACTTGATTTTATGCCGATATCAAATCGACCGTCGATAAATACTTGGCTCTTGCCAGATAATAAAAAATCTCATTCACTCGTGGGTGTGGGAATGCATTCTTCCTCGTCTTGGTATTAAGTCTACGGTAGTCCACGCACATTCCAATGTTCCCGTTCTTTTTCTTACAAATAACTATTGGGCTGGCTTATTTCAACTGACTAGGTCTGACTATTCCCTGCTGAATTAGATCATTAATGTGTGCCTTGACTTCCTCAAACTGAGGCGGTGGGATGCGACGGTAGGCCGCTCTGACAGGACCGTATTCTGTTGTGCATATTCGGCGTTTGACAGTGTGGATCAACCCAACATCACTTGTTCATTTTGAGCAAATACCTGCAGATTTGAGTGCAACAATTCAGTCAGGCGATCACTCTCAGTAGGCGGAATATCACCAATACTCACATATGATGAGAGAATGATGAGAGCAGAGGTGGTGAGACCGAGGAGAGTAGAGGCGGTGAGACCGAGGAGAGCAGAGGGGTGAGACAGAGGAGAGCAGAGGCGGTGAGTCCGAGGAGAGCAGCGGTGGTGAGACCGAGGAGAGCAGAGGCGGTGAGACCGAGGAGAGCAGAGGCTGTGAGTCCGAGGAGAGCAGAGGCGGTGAGACCGAGGAGAGCAGAGGCGGTGAGAACAAGGAGAGCAGAAGTAGTGAAAACGAGGAGAACAGAGGTAGTGAAAATAAGGAGAGCAGTGGCAATGTGAGGGAGATAGCTGGTAACAAGAAGAAAGATGGAAAAAGGAAGAATGTGCAACAAAAGGAAGACAAACGAGTGAGTGAAGAGGGATTGTCAGGTGGCAGGATGGTCGAGGATAACAAGAGCAGAGAAAAGGAGAAGACAGTGGATCAGAAGAAGAAAGATGATAGGAGGCAGAGTATGCAACAAAATAGAGGGCATAGTGTACGACAGGAAAGGAGCTTTGCGGATGTAGTATCACAGGGGAAGGCGAGGAAAGCCCGGGTATTTATTGGGGATTCCATCATTAGGAAAGTGGATAAAATTGTAAACAGAGGAGATGACAAAACAGTATGCCTACCATGGGCAAAAATAGAGGATATAGCAGAGAAGGCAGGACAAGTCATGGGTGGTGGCACGGGAGATGCTGTTTTCGTGCATTTGGGAACGAACAATGCCGAGAAGGAGGGAATGTCAGCCAACGTTAGTAAGTACAGGAGGTTGATCAGGACACTTAAAGAGGCACGAGTTGGACATATTGTATTGTCGGGGATATTACCAAAAATAGGAGGCAGGGGTGAGGAATATAGGAACTGTAGGAGGATGGCGATCAACACACAGTTACAGAAGGTATGTATGGAGAAGGGGTAGGCTTCGTAGACATGTGGTTAAACTTTGTGGGAAGAGATGACTTTTTCATGAGAGATGGACTACACCTGACAGGGAAGGGTGCTGCAGTTCTTGGGTGTGAGTTTGTCAGAGTTGTCGACGAGGGCACAGGTACCATACATTATTTAAACTAGATGCGCAGGGGGAACTGACAGAGTAAACTCAAAGGAGTACTACTACAAATACACATCCAAAGAAATGTTCACCAATAATTTCAGACAATGAACTTAAATGTGTATGCTTAAATGCCAGGAGCATAGTAAATAAAAAAGTGAGTTAGACATTATGGTAGCAGATATTGATCCTCATGTAATAGGCATCACAGAATCATGGGCAAATAAAGATATTGTAGATGCTGAATTAGCACTGACAGGCTATGTAATGTTTAGGAAGGATAGACGAGAAAGAAGAGGAGGTGGAGTCATTTTATATATTAAGGAATCTATCCAAGCATATGAAATAACACTGAAAAGTGAAGCAGATTGTGAGGAAGCAATTTGGTGTTACATAGCTACCAGGAACTCAACATTAACAATAGGAGTACTTTATCGTAGTCCAAACATAGGACAAGAGGAAGATGTACAATTACAAAAGGCGATAAGGGAGGTGAGCAAGGGGAATGTGTTATAATGGGTGATTTTAACCATGGTCATATACAATGGGAATCATTAGAGAGTGCTGGAGGTGACAACCATCTAGTTCTCAAAATGAATTAGTTGACAATGTTAAAGTACACGAACCTTTGGGTTCAAGTGACCATAACTAAATCTATTTTAATATAAAAGTAAAAACAGGGAATACATACAAAAAACAATGGAGGAGGAACTTCAACAAAGGCAAATATAAAGAGATGAGAACATATCTAGCAAATATAGATTGGAATAACTTGCTGAAGAACAAAAGCAACAGAACGCTGGACTTGTTTAAAATATGAGATTGAGATCATTATTGAGAAATTTGTTCCATTAAGAAAACAAGGGAACAGGTCCAGGAAGAAACACCTGTCAAAAGATGCTATTAGAAAAATTGCTCACAAAGAGATGCTGTGGAGGGTATATAAACAAACTGGAAATGTAGAAGACTACACAAACTACATAGAGGCACTTAACCTAGCTACAAATGAAATTAGAAAATCTAAAAGAACCTTTCAAAACAAATTTGGCAGGTAATATAAAAAAATGACAGCAAGAGTTGTTATGCTTATGAAAGGAGTAAACAGAAAGTTCGATATAAGGTCGGACCACTGGAAAACAACAGTGAAAACATAATTTCAGACGGGTTTCAAATGGCAGAGGTCCTGAATGAGTATTTCAGCTCAGTTTTTACCACAGAAGATATCAGCTCACTTCCAGTTCCATTGACTAAATTTGAGGGCAATAAATCAGAACATTTAGGGCAGTTATTTGTAACTCCTGAAATGATAGCAAAGAAAATTAAGAAGATGAAAGATAATAAATCACCTGGAGTTGATGGGATACCACCAAAACTGCTAAAGGAAATTGTTGATCAAATTAGTACACCACTTGCAAACTTATTTAACTTGTCACTAGAAGAAGGAATAGTTCCTTCAGAATGGAAAGAAGCAAACATTACGCCGCTATTTAAGAAGGGATCGAGGAAGAAGCCAGAAAATTACAGACCAGTGAGTTTAACATCAGTTGTATGTAAATTACTCGAAACATTAATTAGAGACCACATGGTGGAATTCCTCGTAAAACATAAATTAATAAATACATCTCAACATGGATTCCTAAAAGCAAGGTCATGTCTAACCAATCTCTTATGTTTTTTAGAAGAAATTACAAAGTGGGTAGATGACGGGTCACCAGTGGATGTTGTCTACTTAGATTTTCAGAAAGCTTTCGATAAAGTGCCACATCAAAGATTGTTACTTAAACTAAAAGCCCATGGTATAGGTAATGATGTAATCAACTGGATAGAAAAGTGGCTTACACACAGAAGACAGAGAGTAATAGTAGATGGTGAGATTTCAAACTGGAAATCTGTTTTGAGTGGGGTACCACAGGGATCAGTATTAGGCCCTATACTGTTTTTAATATATATAAATGATTTGGAAGATGACATATCTAGCAAAGTACTCAAATTTGCAGATGACACAAAAGTATTCAGAAAGGTTACTAATGATACAGATAAACAAAGTTTACAGGATGATCTAGATAAATTAGTTAAATGGTCAGAAAAATGGCAAATGTTATTCAATTTTGGGAAGTGTAAATGTATACACATAGGACATGGAAACATGGACGAAGAATATAAAATGGGGGATGCTGTACTAGGTAGAACCAAGCAAGAAAAGGACTTAAGATTAACATTTAGTGCTGACATGAAAGTTTCAGAGCAATGTGGGATTGCTGCTTCGAAAGGAAATAAAATTATAGGGCTAATTAGGAGAACTATCATATATAAGGAGAAACAGCTAATTGTACCCCTTACAAAGCAATAGTTAGACCACATTTGGAATATTGTATTCAAGCAAGTCTCCACCATCTCCTCCAGCCGAGCCAACTTTTCTTCTGCCGACGCCATCCTACCTCTGGAAGCTTACACTGTCAGATATTTCGCTTCTGACACCACTTGTAACCCCGTCGAACGAATATTGGGTATTGACAGCGTTTAATATGTAAAACAAAAGCTTCCAGAGGAAATAGAGCAACCGCAACTTTCGCCGAGAATAATAATATGTTAATACGTGTGCGGCACGACAAATAACCCTTTGCCACAAATGGCCACAAATGGTGTTTCTGCCCACAGCGACAAAGATAAATTGTCAATATGTATACTGAGCCGGGAAAAGGTTGCTTGCATAGAACGACGTCTGTCGTCTTCTCCGGTGCAGGGCGAACTGCACTGACTACTTTCAAAAACTGGCTCAGATCGTTAAACTGGGAGTGACACGGTGTATAGCGCCCCCTAGCGACTAGCGTAACAAATACATAAAGCAGCTAAATCCACCAGGGTTACATCTTCCCCCACTTTGAAATGTAGGCCTCCGCGTTTAAAAAATAAGTATAATTATTATTAATTATTAAGTCTGCGTCTAAAATATGTATAATTATTAAGCTCTGATCTAGGATCCCGAAAGTGGTTTATGTTGTAGCCCGCATTACGTCGCGTTGACCGACGTAAAGTCGTAGGCAACATAACTACCTGGTCTGAATCTGAATCTGAATCTGAATCGGAGTAGTTAATAGTCGGTTCTCGAGATGGTGATTTCTACTAGTCCAGATTCGGCGTCCGATGACTCAACATCACTATGTAATATGTTTGGTCCAGGCCTAGGTGTTTGATATCGAGATTCTCGCTCCGCTACTGCGCGTCTCACTGTCTCTGGGACACACACTCGTAAATCTGTATAGTTATGACTCGTCTTTTATGGCCAGTCATTGGCGCAACGACATATGTGTCATCCTTTCTCTCTTTGATAATGTAGACGCTGGGCTCCCTATATTCTAGCGCACTCTAGTGACTAGACCAACAAATACATAAGGCAGCTAAATCCTCCAGGGTTACATCGATACATTCGATCCTCTCTACTGGCCTACCCGGCTACGGGAAGTGAAACCATGAAAAAAGTTATATGTGTCACACTGTTATTATTATATTTTGTTAAATTAGTAGGACATGTTGTTGGATTTATTGAACGTATATAAATAGAACGCCTAGCTTAGTAAAGTGAGATGTTTCGTGTATTCTCACATGATTCTAAAAAAAATTATATGGTCACGTGACCATGAAAAGAAGCGTAATAAAATATAATTAAATTCCCGCTGGAACATCTTTGTCAGTTTGTCCCCAATGACAGCAATTTGTCCAAAAGAACACCGAAGCACGGACAATACAAATCATTCGACGTAATCTTAAGAAACATTGATGAATTATGTAGTTTCTGTATCGCATCCTGCAATACGGTATTATATACAAGTTAATATGGTCTGCTAATATAAGATTTATGTGGAGAATTCAACGTATCTTACGTGTACTTAGATGTTTCATACAACATATATTGTCATGTTTCAATGTTTAATTTCAGTAATGTTACAAGGCAAATGCATCTGTGACTACTCGTATCTGAATGGTAAGATACTACTCGGCGTATTTATAGTATTTGAAATGTTTCCATATGTTTAATATGTTTTATGTTTCGTATAATGACAACACCATCACATTAATTTGAATGTTTCTATATTAGATGTAATCAGATTACCATGTTAGCATATTCTGTGCTCAACACAGACCGTCGCCAGCATTTCCATATTTAATATATCACTACTCATATTTTAATTTCTACATAATAGGACGTGCCTAGTGAATTGACTGGCTATACATACCCAGTCAATGTAGCTCCGACCTATTGTACCTGTACCTGTTTTAATATTGACATAAATACTGAGACAGCAATATATGGCTGGAAGCCGTGCGTACTGTTTGGTTATTCGTGATCAATTCACAATGATTGATTACATAGTGTAGTCGACCGTAAATGCGCGCCATTGAAATGCCTCATTTCTAAGGATCAATGCTTTCTTGGCAGGCGTCGGTCTTCGTCTATCGAACACGCTTGTCGCCAACGCGAATACATCATTAACTGTTAATCAAGTGAAAACTTTCTAATGCAATGCCATTTACATTTCGTTGCTTGTGTATTAGAATATTCCTAATCGATAGACGGTGTAATTTTGGCAGAGTGATATATATATATATATATATATATATATATATATATATATATATATATATATATATATATACCTTAGTTAGCATTTATGTAATACTGAAGGAATGGGTCGCCGACATCATACGCATCTAGTACATAAGTACAGATTCGACCATTTGGCCAGTCGAATGTACAACACCCGTTCTACCCTACCATGTATCAGGTAATTACTGGTTTACATTTAAAAACAATAATTGTGTACGATTGCGAATGCAACGTATGAGGTGTGTGCGTTGTCAGTGTTTTTTGGTGCAGAGTATTTGAGGCGTGAGGAATTTTAACACCCGAATGTTGTCTGATTTCAAGTTTGATGGAAATTGTATAAACGGGAGGCGTTGAGTTGTTACGCAAATTGTCAATAATTGCGATTACTAGTGAAACGTATTTAAAACTGCTGGATATATCGTTTCCATGTTAATTGTCTTGACGAGAGCCAATAATTCTAACTACATGTTGAACTATTGCAAGGAATCGATCGTGTATATTAAGCATATAGTCTGCATGTGGGTTGTCATGCCAACCTTGATATAATGAAGTCACTGTAAATTAACATACATGTGCCATGTGATTGTCATGACGACCGACAGTAACTGTAATTATGTATGATTAAAGGAAAGTATTGGCCACGTCAGCTGAATTATGACGACCTTTCGCTCGTAGGTGCGCCCCAAAAGCTCCAAGCAGCCCTGGGGTATGATCATTCACCCCGAGTTCGGCCTCGGCTACCAGAAGTTGACGTCGTATGAGCTTGACCAGACGGTGGATCGTCTGAGTCGCCCTGCGTAGCAGTAGGCCCCATTAGTAGACTAATTAATGTGTATTAATGTGTTGCTTGCTCTGGCTATGTATAATACTGTTACTCGATCTACAATGCGTTATTACTTGTAATATTAATATTGCATGCACTAAATGCATTATCTAATCCAACTTTGTGATTGCTTAATGTTTTCAATGGAAGATTAGGTAACACATCACTACTGAGAACACGTCCCTGTCGTTGTAGGTGAAGCCTCTGCGTAGCGCGGAGAAGATCTGCGTTCCCGGCTCCAGGAGCACCCACAAATATTCCATCTACCGAGCGCACTCAACTCGTACGCGTGGAAAGGATACGACTGACTCAGATATGATTAAAACTAACAGTCACATGAACTGTTACGACATGTTTATCACTAACGAGTGACGTGGTTCGTGTGGTTTGATGTTAAACTAATAGTACCTGAAACTAATATATTTTTTACACAAGTCTCTGATGTTTCATTAAATAAATATTGTTGATAAAAATAAGTATTTTTTGATAAGTCCAGTTACAGCTGTGTCAACATAAGCGAAATCGAGTACGGTAATTCGTGATGGTGTTGTGAGTTTCAAATAATTGATATGCTCAAACTGCTGAGTGCTGTTATTACAATATAACATTATACCTAAATCTTCTTCTTCTTCTTCTTCGCATGGGTACGAGTCAACCCTCTCTCCAAGGCTTACAGACTCGGTGTGTGTGCACACGTGCTAAAGTGCTGTAAGAGAAAGGTAATAACATATTGGTCAGAACAAGAAAATATGTTAGTGTGTATGTAGTACTGCAATATAATGAGAGGAAAAGTTGATAGCGTGAAAGATGTAATATGATTTAATGTTGCAAGCTGGATATTATCTGTCTGAAGATCTCCAAAAATTTACGCTGTAGGTGCGTTGGCTGGCAGGTTGTTCCAATTGGCTGTGGTGCGGGGCAAGAACCCTGAACTGGATAACTTGTTTAATGATTAGGGGGAGTTGAGTTGTTTATACAGCATTCAGTCCCTCTGTTGTGATTGAGATCTTTGTCAAATCCATACAGTTAGTTATTACCCCATAACAGCTAGACTCTTCGGCGGCCAATTGCGTGGAGCCGGATAATTAACTGAATCATGGTATATACAATGGTGTTTCATCATTAAGATACTCTATCCGAGAATAAGCAATGCACAGCTGTCCTTTCCTGCTGCAACATAAGCCTATCCAGCGAACAAACGCACACGTTGTGGTACACATCAACATTTCAACACATATAAATAAATGTACTGTGAAATTGGCGTAATATCAGCAAAACGAACCAAACAGGTGTTCACAAGACAGTGCTGCTTGCACAAATTTGTCTGAGGATAAAAGACAACGTAAGTATCCCGTGGTATTGAAGCTGCATAGTTATGCATTGTTTTTGCCAATCTAACGTGCCAATCGTTTTCCATAAAACAGGGTGAGATTTCTCAAAATGTTTACACCTCTATCACACACTTCCGATCGCTGGATGGCGCTATGGCTAACCTGCAGGCAACCTCGGAACGCACCATTAATATGAATACATATTCTAATTCAAACACAAGACGTCTGCAACCAAAGATGGGATAGTTGACAGATGTGCCGTAATTAATACGTGCAATTATTACAATAAGTCATTACCGTAGGCAAAATGGTTACAAGACATAGCCGTAGACAAAATGTTTATAAGTATATAACACGTTAAGTTATGAATTATTGCAAGATATTATAGCCGTATACAATATTATTACTTACAGTCTCTTACTAATCGATATATTTGGTTATACATACAGTACACATGAAACCAAAAACGTTGTGGTGTTATACATAATTAACAGCGTCTCCGAGAAACATTTGGAGAAACTAGTATGGAAAATCTGTTCATAAATGATTGACCGATTGATTGATGAACATTTCGTTTATTTGACATCACTAAAATGCACACGTGTAACAATTAAATGATTAACTTATTGCTGCTGATAATAATGGGATATGGTGCATTCTTGAGTAATATATACACTTGAATATGATGTCTTTTGAAGCACAAACATTGAATACACTTATATTGATAACTAATTAACGAATACATTTTTCCAAATAATTCAAATTGAGTATAATTATTCAAACTAAGCGAGAAAGAAATGGATACGTACCTCTGAAAAAACGACATTTCCGAAATATAAACTATACCAGGCATATCAATTGGTTAAAATGGAACAGTTAACTACACATCAATGTCATTTTGACACCTTATTATGGTATATATTATATTATATTTCACGGTTCTCACATTTCATATAATGACTACATACATCAGCTTATTCTAGAGGATTATTATTCTGAGTGATTTCTGAATTAGATAGATACGATATCACACAGCTATTCTCGTGAATACCAATATTAACTGTTATAAAACGGCTAGCCGTGTTCGATATCCACTCGACTTTTATAAACGTATGTTTAAAATAGGATTCCTAGAACGAGACATGCATTATCTTGATGGATATGTCACGGTAATAAGACTATCTGATTGGCGTAGAGCATTTTGCCGTGATATATCAACTCAGGTTATGTACGGCTGCCTCGTTCTGATAATTCAGCTGACGTTTGAATAATTTCGAACGTCACCGAGTACGCGATTGTTTGAATGCTTTGTGTGCTTTTTGTGATAGTTCTGATTTGCGTGTTTCGTTAATATGCGTCAAACGTCCACATCAGTTCCTGCGTATGGTACGAATTCACGAAACCGGCCCAGTAGCATATTTACAAATGAAGGGAGTGAACAAGTATGTTCAAGTGTTAATTTGACGTTTTATGACGGGAATAACATACTGTTTGTTGATGTCACTCGAGTTTCATCAGCCATATAACATCACTCGTGCTTCCGGCACTCGTGATGTCATTTGGCCGGTAACACTCTCGTGACATCAACAAACAGTGTATTATTCCGTAAATGCTACAGATTTATTAAAAATCCCCGACAGCGGCGCTATTTAGCATACCACCACTGCCACAACTTAAATAGATTCAAAGTGGACAGTGCGGAGTGGTATGTTAACTGGGTAACGCGATTGTTGTTTACGACTTGTCACGTCCTTGCAACTATGCATTTGAGGTTACGTAACAAAGTTTAAAACAAAAACGACTGTTATTTTTATTACACATTTTCAACACTATACACAATTGTATGCAATTGAAATTAAGAGATTTATTGAGAAAACACTATTCACAATTGTATGCAATTGAAATTAAGAGATTTATTGAGAAAAGTGACGAGTGTGCAGAATATGCACATCAAATGTATATTGTGGCAGTGGTGACATCGTGAGTGACTTACATTATATTCACCAAGTGGCGCCACAGTTGGGGAGTTTGGAATAATCGGTGTATTCGTTGCTAGGCATCCACGCGAGCCAGCGTCAGTGTAATTTCCAGTGTTCGGAATGAAGGGGATATGGGGGGTCCAGGACCCCCACAAGGCACGAGGAAACTCCCATAAGAAAGAAATATGTAAGCTTGGGGGTCCCACATTTTATCAAGTCTTCACAAAAAACAGGCACTAATAGCCAGTGCCTGAAAATAATATTTTTAAGAACTTTTTTTCGGGGGGTGACCAATATTTTAGGGGACCCCCCAAGAATCAGATTTAGCAAGATTTAACAAGATTGCCATCCCACACAACAATTTCAGATGGCATGTGGACAAGGAAGCCTTTGGCTTATCGAGGGTCCAACAACTTTCTCATATATGTGTAGCCCGTCCTTATCAAATATATGTCAATTCTATTTTTAAACAAATTCACACTACTAGCATTAACACAATCATTTGGCAGTTTGTTCCATTCATTTTTTCATGTCCAACCTACACTGCTCCTTAACTAAAGCTGCTTTGTGTCCTCTGGTTCTACTGCCTTCTTTAAGTTTGAAGAACATATACCTATCAACATCCTCATAACCGTTCAATATTTTAAACACTTCTATTTGGTCTCCTCTTAGTCTCCTGGTCTCTAGTGTTGTCAAACCACATTGTAATAAGCGACTTTCGTAACTAAGGTCTCTCAATTCTGGAATCATTTTAGTTGCTCTTCGTTGTATTCTTTCTAGCTTGTCTATGTCCTTTTTACGATACGGCCTCCATGCTTGAATACAATATTCCAAATGTGGTCTAACTATTGCTTTGTACAGGGGTACAATTAGCTGTTTCTCCTTATACATGATAGTTCTCCTAATTAGCCCTAGAATTTGATTTCCTTTCGAAGCAGCAATCCCACATTGCTCTGAAACTTTCATGTCAGCACTAAATGTTACTCCTAAGTCCTTTTCTTGTGTGGTTCTACCTAGTACAGCATCCCCCATTTTATATTCTTCGTCCATGTTTCCATGTCCTATGTGTATACATTTACACTTCCCAAAATTGAATAACATTTGCCATTTTTCTGACCATTTAACTAATTTATCTAGATCATCCTGTAAACTTTGTTTATCTGTATCATTAGTAACCTTTCTGAATACTTTTGTGTCATCTGCAAATTTGAGTACTTTGCTAGATATGTCATCTTCCAAATCATTTATATATATTAAAAACAGTATAGGGCCTAATACTGATCCCTGTGGTACCCCACTCAAAACAGATTTCCAGTTTGAAATCTCACCATCTACTATTACTCTCTGTCTTCTGTGTGTAAGCCACTTTTCTATCCAGTTGATTACATCATTACCTATACCATGGGCTTTTAGTTTAAGTAACAATCTTTGATGTGGCACTTTATCGAAAGCTTTCTGAAAATCTAAGTAGACAACATCCACTGGTGACCCGTCATCTACCCACTTTGTAATTTCTTCTAAAAAACATAAGAGATTGGTTAGACATGACCTTGCTTTTAGGAATCCATGTTGAGATGTATTTATTAATTTATGTTTTACGAGGAATTCCACCATGTGGTCTCTAATTAATGTTTCGAGTAATTTACATACAACTGATGTTAAACTCACTGGTCTGTAATTTTCTGGCTTGTTCCTCGATCCCTTCTTAAATAGTGGTGTAATGTTTGCTTCTTTCCATTCTGAAGGAACTATTCCTTCTTCTAGTGACAAGTTAAACAATGTTGCAAGTGGTGTACTAATTTGCTCAACAATTTTGCCAGTGGTCATTTCGTACGCTGGTTACTACTACCCATTGCATCAAACCCGCCACCAGTGCCGCCACTTTCATTTGATGTGCATCTTTATTTCATTTGGTAAACGCGTAATGTTGACGAAATATTTTGGTTTCAATTGCAAACAATTATTATAGTGTTTGTATTGAAAATGTGTCTATTAACACAATGACGTTCTTTTTTGTTTGCGACTAAGCTACGTTTCTCAATTGCGTGTTGCAATGACGTAGTAAATCGTAAACAACAGTGAAGTTGTCCAGCCAACAATTTCTTTACACAACTATTCATATTAAATTTATAATCATGTTGTGGCAGTGATGATATGTTGATACGCTGAGTGGCGCCACCGTCGGGGAGTGTGCCGTGATATATAAGCCCTACACAACGTACGGAAGTGCGCCAAATCAAGTGTATTTCACACCACTTGCTGTCTTGGTCGAATTGCTTTTTCGGAACCAGACGGCTGAGACACGTCCGCGCAGGAACGTTAAAAAGCGTGTCAAGGAAATGCATATCATTACTCGTCCGCCCACGGACGACAGGTCCACAACCAGATAATGTAAAGTTCTAATTTGGCGACCTCGTAAATTCCATCGAACAATCCTATTGGTTAAAACAGTAACTGAAAAATCAGAGTGTCAAACTGAAATCGCCAAAGTTTCGAAACGGCAGCAGGAATATTCAAGCCCGTGTTCTCTCGATTTTTTATTTCCGTCGTTCGAGCCACTACACTACCGAACCCCACTCTCTCTCTCTCTCTCTCTCTCTCTCCACCGTTTCTGCCGCGGGTACTGATGCAGTCAGAAGCCCCTGACAGTGAGGGTGTTGCTAGGCGCAGTAAGACGTTATTTACATTCGACGCGGTGTCTCTCTGCTTCACGGTCTTGCTCAACGCATTTGCTCATACGACTCGTTTCCGCCTGACTGGCCACCTTCTGGAACAGTGGCATAGAATTCTTGGTAGCTGCCGTAAGGTTGCGGAGTTTCGCAATTTTGAGGAGGTCCTTGCACGTCTTGGGTGCTGCTGGAAGGTTGTTGGTCTAAGACCTGGGTGTTTACAGGTTGCACGCTTTCTGGCCGATTGTTAACTAACACAAACGAATTGTGCGTAAACGTCATTTAGCGCACATGTGTATTACTCAAAACAATACAGAGAGAAAGAGAAAGAGAGAGAGAGAGAGAGAGAGAGGGGAGGGAGGAGAGAGAGGGGAGAGATATATAGAGAAAAGAGAGAAAGAGATTCGGAGAAGGGAGAGAGATGGGGGGAGGGAGAGAGGGAGCAAGGAAGGGCGTGAGTGAGTGAGGGAGGGAGGGAGGGAGGGGGGACGGGAGAGGGAGAACGAGAGAGAGAGAGAGAGAGAGAGAGAGAGAGAGAGAGAGAGAGAAAGAGAAGAGAGATGGAGATGGGAAAGGGAGAGCGAGAGGGAGCTGGAGAGAGAAGAATAATAAAAAACAAGCGATTAATTATATGATACATGACGGCATGATTTGAAAGAAGTAAGATATATATTGTCGTGAGAATGAATTATTTTAATCTAATACAGTCTACTAGTTCCGAATTTGCCGAATTTGTCCATGTTATTAATGCATTATTTGGTTAAAATTGTAATCCACATTGTAAACTAATAATGTTTTTTATACGCATCCCTTTAATTCTCAATTATCTTCACGACTGGTCATACTAATGGGGAGGTTACGTGCCTAGGTACACCAGGAGACGCCAAGCTACTCCGTCGTGATTCTACTGTGACAGGTCACGAAAGTAAATGACATTTTTGATAAAACTAAAATACCTTTCAGAAGATCATATGATTGCGTCGCGCATATAAATATAGCCTGAAAGTTCAGTTAACGTTTTTAAACACTGGCAAGTAGTTAGCTAAATAAAATGTCTGCCAATACAAAAAAATGCACATATCGACATTATACCTTGATCATTAAAACGGTCCATCAATCGTCGCATCCTGTACCACAGGACGATTGTAGTTAATATGGAGACAACAGCCAGTAGTGTGACGCACAAAAGAATAGCACCGCCAGTAATCAGGATTGTTCTGTCGATAGCATCTGTAAAATAATCCATAGTTTTTCTTTGGCAGTGTTCTTCCTTCGTTTATATGGAAGACAAAGTAAAAAAAAAAACACGTACACATGTACACACGCACGCTCGTACACATGTACACACGTACACACGCAGATACGTACACATACTTATTGGAAATAAGACAAAGGAAACGCATGTCATGGTGTGCATAGCTAGCGATTTTAATGCGTATGTTGGTACTTCGGAAACCGGAGAAGAGACGGTTCGGGGAATCGGGTGGGGAACAAGGAACTGAGAGGAAACGGGCTAGCTATGGCAGGATCGTTCTTCCACAAGATGGACAGACACAAGGTGCCACATAGGAGTGGCCATCATAAGACAGAACTAAATATGTTGGTAACGAGGAGACAAAACATGTGGAGTGTGAAGATCATCGGTGATGAACACAACACAAGCCTCTCGAGTTCGAGGGACATTCTCCACAAGTTGCTACACTCAGGCGACCTGGCGGTACTAGCAGACGGTGACGCAGACATTCAAGATCGGATGATGAAATGGTAGGAGATGATCGACTTAGAGTAAATAGAGGCAGCGGAACAAATAGATGGATATACAGCTTCGTACACCTGGGTACAGCGGTGTGTGGACATTGCGGCTCGTAGACGGAAATCCGCAGGAGATTACCAGCTGGGGCGAATGCGTGGAGGAAAGTGGAAGGGGTGATGGGATATACTTATCTCGGAAGTTCAAAGGAAAGGTGTACAGTTCGTGCGTAACACCAGCCTACCTGTTGGTCCCAGAGACCACGACGATGAGGGTAAAACAACACGAGAAATTCCAAATAAATGGGTGAGAAGAATTGCACAAATAAACAGAGTAGAAAAGCGAAGGATGGAGGAGCTGAGGGAGGTGGTTGGTGGAAAGAGAGTTTCAGGGTTAGGGGTCCGTTAAGGTGGGCCTGACACATGGAATGAATGGACAGGAAACTGATGACGAAGTGAGAGAGATGTGGCTGGACTGGGACGGGATTGTTAAACGAGAGATATGGAGAGTGGAGACAGCAGTGAAACGGGATCAGTGACAGAAGGAGAAGGGAAACAAAAACCGACGACCAGTATGCTGCTAGCCTCACCCTGGACTTTAGGCACAAATACGAGTGCAAAAAGATAAACAACAAAAAGCTTACGTCCATCAACTTCATGTCTCGGTGTTAACATCGAGGACGTTGGATGAGAAGGCGACGTCACTACTGTAGTAGTGGTAGTTGCAGCTGTAGACTCTATTTGGGCGGAGGCACATTATGTCGTTAAGATATTGATGACAGGATATCATGCCAGCTAGATAGAATAGTATTTTGCTTCGAGCACGTAAGTATGGCGAATTGTGTCCTGAAAAAAATGGTGTTCTGGAAAAAAATAATATATGTGTTGAGTCGCCGAAGTCTGGGACTATCCATATATCACGTATATCTGGTCATACCAATGACACATTCTCCAACTAGCATACGTTTCTGGTTCCCAGAAACAATAAAAGTATTATAAGTGTATCACATGATGTCATGTCAACCGCAAGTTATATGTACTTACTCGTTCTTAGCAGCTATGTTTATGAAAACGATATTATATGTCCTTACGTCCCCCAGCGTTACTTGTTATCGGAGACACATTGAAAGTATGACCAAAGTTCGGTTTCATTGACTCGCTCTGGTGGTAGTACTGGTGGAGCTGCGTTCTTGTGTGGTGACACGGGTGAAGGGTAAGACTGTGGACGCAGCTGTATTGCAGCGAGATTGTCAAGACAACAGTGTTCTGGAAGACATTCAAGCTACAAAGTATCGCTGCACAGTCTATTTCATTGAAATGCAAGATGTGTTGAACAAGTTAAAGGACTCGATATAATCTAAATTTTTCGAATGACAAGAAAATCTGTAATATTATCCACAATAATTCACGTGTTTGTATGTGTGCTTATGTGCGTGCGTGAGTGCGTGCGTGCGTCCGTGCGCAAGCAATGAAACCAAGTACGTACCAAGCAATGATAGTATTTTTCAACAATAACAGTTCAAGAACAACTGTAATCAAACAAATGCTCACGTGCGTCCGTTGCGTAGTTCGTGGCTCGCCTTGTACTGCCAGCAGACGGCGACTCCGACGTTGTCCTATGGGTGATCGTAGGAGTAGAGCTAGGACTGGTCCGGCGAGTAGGGCTAGGGCGGGTGGCGCGAGTAGAACTTGGGCGGGTCCCGCGACTTCCGCAAGTGGTGTCGTTAATAGGAGAACCTGTGTTAGCAGCTTCGTTCACATCAGCTGTAACAAATAAAATATATATAACATGGCAGACATCACGATGACAATTGCACTGAAAATAAAGCTCCGAGGACATTGGCCGCAACCTGAAAGTTTTCACCACACACAACTGTTCGTATAAAATACTAAATAATATTGTTTATCGGAGATGCACAAGACATGGCAAACATCTTCATGCGGAACAATTTTCTATAAAGAAAAACGCTCCCATAAAAACTTCCTAGGACATTTCCAACAACCTGAATATTATATTCTTAAATTCACGTTTCGTGTGATATACTAATTAATATTATTTGTCAAACATCGAACACGCCATTATGAAAATGCAGTTATCGATACATTTCTGGATTAATTATCCAAAATTATGAAACACTACTAGATTATTCCGCTTACCTTAAAAAGCACAATAATATAACATAATTATTACTGAGCATGTGCGCGTGTGCGTGTGCGTGTGTAGTAGCACGTACTTCCAACCTCGAAGCTCAATGTGAGTTCACAACAAACGTCGTACACTGGTGGAATTGGCATCGTGTTGCACAGGACCACCTTCAGTGACGCTCTTCCGACCATGTTCGCTGTGATTGTGATGGAGTTCTCCGTACCCATGGGAGTGTTCGTTGTTGTGTCCACCCATTTGTAGCTACTCAAAGGTGGAAAGCTGTCGGCCGTAACTTGTATTGTGGTTCCAGGTTTGTAAGCTTTGTGTTCTGGTGTCACGGCTACGTTTTTTGGACCATCTGCAATTAAACTACTTCTGTTAGGGAACAGTATCTGACGATGTGTTCCCGACAACTGTAATTACATAGACGTGTAACACTACAACAATGTGCAAATCTTTCATCAACATAAGCAGACGCGTGTTTAAATGCAAACGTCGCATTTTTAGTTAAATGTCATTATTTGGTCAGAATTACATTTGCATTTTATTCAAATTGATGCAACTTAATAAAAACGATTCAAAGGCGAACAATAGTTATAATTTTTAATATAGTGAACTGATGATCTCATCATGATTCTATTATATATTTGATTTAATGGAATATATTAACCTAGTTCCATACAATGATACAATTTTAATGCATCATGACTATATCTGAAAAAAGTAAAGTAATAGTAAATAGCAAAGTCATCAACTAGCCTGTTCCAAATTAAAGCTAGTCAGACACTCACTGTCGCTCAGCTAAGTCAAACAATAGTAGATTAAAAATATTTTTGATGAACTATCCGATTTGTTGTTAAGAATTGTTGTTTTGAATTTCTACAAATTCATTATTTTTATCCGGTAAACTATTAACACTGATGAAACGGCATGGCATTGTCCGTAAATGACCAAGTTTGAAAAATTATTATTTTAATAACGGCAATAAAGCAAGTGCAAAAGTTACGATATCTCTTTTTTGACTTCAAAGAAAAATAAATTCACTGCGATACATCTAAGCTTGAAAATATAGCTATGTACTTACAACAAACTGTTAGCGCTGGCGTTGTGTACCAATGGTGATAGTTTGGAACGTTAGTGGCAGCATTCTTTGACGATGTTCCAGGCTTCGGCTGATCAAATTTAGTTTGACAAGATATTTGTAATTCATTAACGGAATGAGTTATTTCCACAACAACGCTGAACTTCACGGTGTTTCTTGTGGATTCATTCTTGACTTCTGTCGCATTCTTTCCCCCAATCCGCCATATCATCACTGGGGCCCACTTTCCAGCGTACGTCACCTCGCAGCTGTACTTGATGTAGTCTCCTTCTATTGCAAAGTACTGGCTGGTGGTGTTGGTCGTACATTTAGGCTTCGACTCTGAAGACACAAATCACAGTAACTGGCATCATCATCTTCAATATATTTTACTAATGTAAGCTTTCAGACCAATATGGTTTTGCAGCGTCAAAGGGAAATCATATTGTATTTTCCTTCTATTGCAAAATACTGGCTGGTGGTGTTGGTGCACATTTGGGGTTCGACTCTGAAGACACAAATCACAGTAACTGAAAGCATCATTTTCAATACATTATGTTACTGTAAACTTTCAGACCAGTATGGCATTGCAGCTTCAAAGGGTAATCAAATTTGGTTGATTAAGAGAAATGTAACATATAGGAAAATGAGCTCATTATACAACTGTATAAAGCAATAGTTAGGCCTCATTTAAAAAACAGTGTTCAAGCTTGGAGAACACACACACACACACACGCAAGCACGCACGCACGCACGCACGCACGCACGCACGCACGCACGCACGCAC
>SDWI01000746.1:0-24274 GCA_009193005.1 Lamellibrachia luymesi | reverse complement strand
GACACTAAGCTATTCAGTCGTGATTGCTCCGTGACTGGTCATGAAAGTAACTGACATGTTTGATAAGGTTAAAATAGCTTTCAGAAAATCGTGGAATTGCTTCGAGCATACAAAGATAGTTTGAAAGATAAATTAACTTTCTTAAACACTGGTAAATAGTTACCTAAGCAAATTCCTGGCAATACCAAAATGCAAATATTGATATTACCTTAATCGTTGAAACGGTTCATCAATCGTCGCATCCTGACACACAAGACGATTGTAGTTACTACTATCAAAACAGCCAGTAGTGTGACGCACAACAGAATAGCACCGCCGACAATCAGGAATGTTCTGTCATTAGCATCTGAAAAATAATTGAAGCGCCGGTAATCATGAGGATTTCTTCGGTAGAATCTGAAAAATTACTCCACTTTTCCTTTGGCAGTTTACACTCGCAAACACACCCACACACAAAACGCACAAACATACACACGCACGACCGCATTGTTATAATTATATATATATATATATATAATAAACCGGTCAATCCAAACGATTGTTATCTAAACTGCATCTTCATTGCACCCATTTCAAAGGTTGACCTGTGGTCAAAATCGTGATTCCGAAATCGCCGGTACATATCGGAATCTACACTTAGTAAATATGTACGTAACTACCATTTTCACTTTCAATTTGATCAATCGTACGCTTGTCATAGGACAACCTACCATGACATGCTATACAACAAGAGACGCCCAAACATTCATAGCAAAATAATGTTAAAAACAATTGTAATGGTTGCACAATTTTTACATCAAAACCTGGGGATCATATTGCCATCGGCTCAATATATTTAACACTTCAATGCCCCTGTGGTGGTTTGAAATGTAGCGCTTTTGACTGCCAAGTAATTACAATCGACAAAAAGTTACATAACTGCCCTAACTAGTTCATGAAAACAACAAAGCTATAATGTACTGATGGTCAGCCTATTTCAATCATGAACAAATGTCAGATGTGTTGAGCATGTTAAAAGACCCAATGTGATCTCATTGTTTGTGAATGACAAAAAAAATTGCACTGTTATCCACAATAATTGTGTGCGTGCGTGCGTGCGTGTGTGCGTGCGTGCAAGCAAGCGTGCGAGCGTGCGTGTGTGGTTGCGCGTGCACGAGTATGTGTATGTGTGCAATAAAGTAATGTATATGTTCGACCATTACAATAGAGAATATCAAACCAAGCAATGAAACGAACTTTCAACAATAACAGTTTATGAAAAATTGTAATAAAAAATGCTTACATCCGCCATAGTTCGTGGTTGGCCGTGCAATGTCGTCATAGGGCGACACAGACGTTGTCCTTTGAGTGGTCGTAGTGGTAGAGGTAGTCGTAGTGATAGTGGGTGTGGTAGGGCAAGTGGTGCTGGTAATAGGAGAACCTGTGTTAGCAGCATCGTTGACATCAGCTGTGACAAACAGAAGGCACAAGACATGGTGTACATCCCGCAAAAATGTTTACTAAAAATAAATTCGTAGGAATAGTGCATAGGACACTGGTCGCAACTTCAGTATGTTCCTAGGCTACCGTTTGCTAAATATACTGAATACAGGGAATTAAAGTACGAGTACATGTGTATGTATGTATGTATGTATGTATGTATGTGTGTATGTATGTATGAATATGTATGTGTTTGTGCATGTATGTATGTATGTAAGTATGTATGTATGTATGTATGTGTGTATGTATGTACGTATGTATGTATGTAAGTATGTATGTGTGTGTATGTATATATGTATGTATGTATGTATGTATGAATGTATGTATGTACGTATGTATGTATGTATGTATGTATGTATGTATGTATGTATGTATGTATGTATGAATATGTGTGTGTTTGTGTATGTATGTATGTAAGTATGTATGTATGTATGTATGTATGTATGTACGTATGTATGTATGTAAGTATGTATGTGTGTGTGTGCATGTATGTATGAATGTATGCATGTATGTACGTATGTATGTATGTAAGTATGTATGTGTGTGTATGTATGTGTGTATGTATGTATGAATATGTGTGTGTTTGTATATGTATGTATGTAAGTATGTATGTATGTATGTATGTATGTATGTATGTATGTATGTATGTATGTACCTATGTATGTATGTATGTATGTATGTATGTATGTATGTATGTATGTATGTATGTATGTATGTATGTATGTATGTATGTATGCATGTATGTGTGCATGTACGCGTGCATGCGTATATGTATGTGAATATGTATACGCGCATGCACGCTTGCGTGTGTGTATGTGTGTGCGTATGTGCGTATATATGTTTGATATGCATGGGCCATCAGACAATAAGGTAGCACATAAGTCTCGAAGCCTCATAGTTGTGTTATGTTGGCTTACGGCTGAACAACTATTTAACGTGTATGTGTGTGTGTCGTGTGCGTGTGCGTGCGCGTGTGCGTGCGTGTGTTTTGCTGAGGTCGAACATGGTATCAAGAAAATACACGTATCAAGCATTACTTGCTTTATTAAATAATATTATGGAATTAGATCAGATTAGTTCATCTACCTCTCCAACAAAAAGCACATAACATAGTTATTATGGAACAAGATAACTAAAATAGCACGTACATCCAACCTCGAAGCTCAATGTGAGTTCACAACAAACGTCGTACACTGGTGGAATTGGCATCGTGTTGCACAGGACCACCTTCAGTGACGCTCTTCCGACCATGTTCGCTGTGATTGCGATGGAGTTCCCTGTACCCACGGAAGTGTTCGTTGTCGTATTCACCCATTTGTGGCTACCCAAAGTTGGAACGCTGTCGGCCGTAACTTGTATTGTGGTTCCAGGTTTGTACACCTTGTGTTCAGGTGTCACGGCAACGTCTCTTGGACCGTCTGCAATGAAACTACTTCTAATTGGAACAGTATTTGTCGATGTCTTCCCCGACAACTGTGTAGTTAAAAGGACGTATGCCATTGCAACAAAGCTCAAATCAGTTGATCTTTCGTCAACATAAGCAGACGCGTGATCAAGTGCAATTCGCATTTGTAGAGCAATTGTTTGGTGTGAATTATATCTGCATATTGTATTCAAATTGATGCAACTTTTCAAAATACGATTAATTAAATTGCAAACGATTTCATAGTTACATTTATATATAAATATGTATTTTAAAAATAGTGAACTGATGATCTCGTCGTGGTTATGTTGATTTATTTCACCCATTTGTAGCTACCCAAAGTTGGAACGCTGTCGGCCGTAACTTGTATTGTGGTTCCTGGTTTGTACACCTTGTGTTCAGGTGTCACGGCTACGTCTTTTGGACCGTCTGCAATGAAACTACTTCTATTAGAGAACAGTATTTGTCGATGTGTTCCCCGACAACTGTGTAGTTAAATGGACGTATGCCATTGCAACAAAGCTCAAATCAGTTGATCTTCGTCAACATAAGCAGACGCGTGATCAAATGCAATTCGCATTTGTAGAGCAATTATTTGGTGTGGATTAGATCTGCATATTGTATTGAAATTGATGCAACTTTTCAAAATACGATTAATTAAATTGCAAACGATATCATAGTTACATTTATATATAAATATATATTTTAAAAATAGTGAACTGATGATCTCGTCGTGGTTATGTTGATTTATCTTCACGTTCGAAAGTTAATGGAATAAATTAAGTTAGTGTCATACAGTGACATATGCATCATCACTTTGGCAGAAATACTCGTAAACACAATATATATATATATATATATATATATATATATATATATATATATGTGTGTGTGTGTAGAAATTCGAAAAATACTATATATATATATATATATAATATGTAGAAATTCTAAAAACACTATATATATATAATGTATATAATGTTTTTAGAGTATCTACTAATTCATTCATGTTTGTATCCAGTTATGTCATTGTTCGTAAACGAACAACTTAATAAAATATCTTACTAACGACAATAAAACAAGTGAAAATGTCACGTACTCGCATTTGTTATTTTCATATAATGAGAGTAAACAGCCATTGGGACATGCTTTTTTTATTCCAAAGTTTCAAAGGAAAGACCATAGTAAATAATTGACCCATACATCTAAAAATGGAAATAAAACAAGTTACATACAACAAAGTGTTTCCGCTGGTTTTCTGAACCAACGACGGTGGAGGGGAACGTTAGTGGCAGCATTGCTTGATGACGTTCCACCCTTCGGTTGTTCAAATGCAATGTCACAAGAAATGTAATATGCCTCTACGGAATGACGTAGTTGAATAACAGTGCTGGTTTTCACTGTGCCATTCCATTCATCCCTCGCATGTGTCACATTCTTTCCCCGAACCCTCCATGTAATCACTGGTGCCCAGTTTCCAGCGTACGTCACTTCGCAGCTGTACTTGATGTAGTCTCCTTCTATTGCAAGGTATTGATTCGTCGCGTTGGACGTACAATTGGGCTGTGACTCTGAAGATGAACAAGACATAGCAATTGGCACCACATCAAATATAGTTTACTGATATGGTTGTCGAAACGTGTTATATGTTAAAACTTAGGTTACTAAGCTAAGATAAGGCACAGCTAGGACTTCGACAAAGATGAAAACAAATCATATGTACATAGGACAGTTTTTGTTATATTCAAGTGTAATAACTCTAAGCGGTGCAATACGATTTATTGTTGCATACATGTCAACTCTCCGTCCCGGGTATTGAAATCTGCTCTGTCATTTGTTTTTTTCCACGAACAACACATACATCTACCAAACGATAATTACAATCCTACCAAACAGAAAGTTCACTCTTACCAAAGAGTCAGTCTAAATCTACCAAACAATAAGTCTAGCCTATATCATTATACTCACATAAAATATAAAACAGTGCAATTTTTTCGACCTTCCTAATTATTTGCATATATCTTAAAAAGTAATGTGTACAGGTATATTTAGCGGAATACCTCGGAGCGGCTACCCTTTGAAATCGGCCACTGTATCACAATCCAGCCTCTGTAATTCGGCCACCTTTTAATCATGCCACTTTACATGGGTTTACCGAATTTCTCCATATAATAGATGACATGTTTTCTCACCTAGTACAACAAGTTCAGCGTCTCTGTAGAGCGTTGGTAGTGGTACGTATTTGCAGCGGTATCTTCCGGCATCCAGCAATGTCGTCACGATAAATGACAAAGAGGAGTATTCCACTTCATACTTGTCGGCGTTGGTGACATTCTGGTTAACTGATATTGACAACGGGTTCTCTTCACCGGAAATGTACGTATCCCAACCAAGGTTTTCGCCGACACAATGAAAGGTCACCCAACTTCCCACAGTCGCAACAGCATTTTCCATCTTGTCGGCGTATTCTGTGTCCACTACTGAAAATAACACAATAACTTATATTAGGCGTCTAATTATGAATAGTCTGTGCTTACGTTTCAAATTAAGTTTAGAATTGCTCCGCGATTTGAAATCATATTTAAGGTAGCTGGGGCGGCTACTATATGTTTCTCTTGAATTTATTTGTTTCAGTAGCCACAAAATGCGAAATTATATTGTTTTGAGAAAATCCCCAAATAAACAAATGACATAGCTATCAGTATGACAGTGTCACTGGTAACTTTAAGGGAGATTTTAGTTAACATAAATGAATTATTTCTTCTACACCACCGTGAATGAATTAAGCAAAAGTTGAATGACAGCCTAAAGTGGCAGTGTATTTTTTTACACAAGCCCGTCACCAATAGTAATTCCAATTCGCGTTATGTTGCCTACATATAAGAAGTGTTCATACGCCAGATTGCAGCAACGTAAGTATTGTATTTTTTTATAATTAATTAAGCAACATTTCCTGGTTATTGATGTAAACACAATCTCAACAAATGCTTGTTTTTTATGTCGAAATCTACGTTTTTTCACTGGCGTTTTACTTATTGTTGACAAAACATCAACGCCATTTGTAATATTGACACGTTCCCTTTATTTGCGGTCACAATGGCCCTTGATTCTGGATTTGTAACGTGTTTTCGTCTACGATACCAGTTTACGCCATCCATCTGACAAACACGTGGCAAGGGTGTATTTACGATCGTTTTAATTGTTCCGTCATCCGGCAGGGTCACCAGGTTACATCTACGTTGCCGTTTACGTTAGCTTCAAAGGCAAAATCAATTACGTTAGCGTTGATATGTGTTGGTTTACGTACATGATTTAGTTAGGTAGATATAATACTGATGTGTACTGGAATCACAGTAACCAGACGATATATTCCGCTTTCACGGCGAACGAATAAAAGTGGTTCGAACATCGCAGCCGTCACTATGGAAACAGCGTAAGCGTTTCGAAGAAATCAAGGGGATTTCCAATATAATGGATTGGCGAAATGTAACGTTATTGCCGGGTGTTTGTTTGTTGTTTCGACGTTCAGTTCATTATTCCTAACAAGTTATAAAGAAAAAAACGAAAAAATCAACTGACACGCTAGCCGCCCCAGCTACCTTAAACATATTCAGTATTGACAAAAGAACAGAGAACATTACCGTAAAATGTAATTTCAACTGATATACTGTTGTTATAAGAAACAACAAATTGCTGAAATTTGCTTTTCTACAATTTACCCATAAAGCACATATGTTAATATTACTGAAATATGCAGTAAATAGCTTATTTTTATAGCAGTAGAACAAAAGTGATTTTTTTTTGTATGCAGCATATTACTCTTAGCATACAGAAATCTCACTGGGGCTTGAATGTCAGCCTCATCCAATAAGTCGTTACAAATGACATGTACAAGATATTTATATGAGGTGGCGAAGTTTAACTTCTTTCCTCCTAAGGTCATTTCCCTAGCAAGATTTGCATTTCTAGAGTCAAAGTACATGACCAGGAATTTACCAGCATTATATTGAACGTCGTGCTCACATCCATATGTGCAACATATGTCAAGTAATGTTTGCAGACTTTTGGCGGAGCAAACAGAAGTGAATAATATGCGTATATCAGGTGATTAAACACCGCTGTATCAAGACTACAACCAATAGGTTGTTTGTGCAGTTGTACACTCAGATTGTCCATATAAATGTTAAAAAGTAAAGGGGATAACTTCCCAACTTGCTTGGTACCGTTGCCCACTGAGAAGAAGTCCGAGTAAGTAGATATCCACCGGACACACACACATTGGTTATAGAACTCATTGCTGAGTACTCTTAAAATATATTTCGGTACATCGTGTTGTTCTAGGTTCGTGAAAAGCTTATGTCGATTGACTCGATTAAGTACTTTTGAAGCATCAAGAAAGGCGACACGCCTAGCAGAACCGTGTTTCGTGTACAACCTAAGTAGTTCCTTAAATGCAAACATACATATCTCCGTTCCATGTTTGGGCTTAAGCCCAAGCTGGTGTGGCGTAATTTGTAAGTACATATCCATTATGTTGAATAACACAGAATCTATTATCTTGGAACATATGTTTGCGATTCATATTGGCCTGTAATTGCTCTTTTCGTTTACACGTCTATTCATATCTTTGATAACCGGTACAATAATAGACTTTGTGATTATTTTTGGTGTATAACTATGCACCAGAATAGAGAACACAAGAATAGATAATAGTACCACGAGCTGTTAATCCGCGAACTTGAAAGGTTCTGCACTAAATCCATCCAGAACTGGTGACTTATTGCATGGTAATTAATTAATAATATTAATCAGTTCACCTGTATCAATAGTAATTCCAATGTTGTAAGTAACGCAGTCAAAGCCATTATAGTTTCTTTGTCCTTTTTATATTTTGTGATCGCATGCTTTAATTTAATTCTGGATAATTTCATTATACGAAAAACATCACATTTTCTCGGTTTACCAGTCTCTCTCCAAAGCCAGTCAGCATCACGAGCTGTACTATAAAGCTCTTTCACTTGCTCATTCCAGACTGGTACCACATCTTTTTTACGAGCACATTTATTATTTGACACAAGGGTGTGACCAGATCTCTTCAATGTACCATCATAATAAATATAAATGCCATCAAGATCATCATTGTGACAACTGGGATCGTTGCATTTAACACCAGGTGGAACTTTAGTTTTATAAAGTTCTACATTCGTGCATTCTATATATGCGTCAATATCTTGTGGGAGTAGTGTGTCCCTGTGATTTATTTGCTTAATTTCGTTAATGTTAAAACTACTATTAATACATTCTGGAACAACATCACTGTCAATGTTCAATGACACAGGGTGATGCTCATTAGCTATGTAGTAATGAAGAGTAAATAACAAACTAACCATGTGCAACTAAAGTGAAAAATATCACGCCAGAGGTTTACTCAGACTGTGTTTTCATACTGGGAGATCCTGGTCATTTCTCCGAATGACCGAGGGCTGACATGTTAACCAGCAGTTCTATGAAATCCGGGTAATCTAGTCTACAAGTAGACCTGGAGGGGTCCTCATACACCCTCATGTGGTCATCCGTCCAATTTCTGACTTCTGACCACGTAGTGGTTCTCAGTGGTGGTTTCAAAAAAGTTCTCGCAGCAAACCAACATATGGCGTTTAGTATTGGCTCAAGCCACCACTCACAACCTCAGTACGTGGTGTGGCACTTCAGATAAGACGAAGTTACGTAAAATGGTTAACTTTTCACATTCGACTTGTCACCACATAATTCCAGCAGATGCTATCATTGTTGGCCCGCATTTATATATTGACCTGCACTGCCGTCACAACAGTTATGTCGATTTTACCGATTAAAGTCCGTGATTATCGTGAGATATTTTGTTATCATATGTTATTTATGGTTCGACCATTTGGACTATATTTTAGAATATGTATTATTGGCACTGTTTTTTATCTAATTAATATAATTTTTATATAATTAGTATAATTTTTTACAAATTTATTTGTTATATAAACAATATATTTATTTTTTATATAATTAATAATATTTTAAGATGTTATGGTATGTAAAACGCATTAGATCAATCTTGACTGCTGGGGTGCTATATAAATACTTATTTATTATTATTATTATTATTGTTATCGCATGATCGCATCCACTTTAGAACAGTGCGTGTCACTCGTGACACACCATTGAGACGCTGATGCAATATTCCGTGGTACACTGTGCCAAGCGGTTGACGACATATCTAATATTGACATTGTTTACCACATATTATTCCTTCAGCATCTCTGTGATGTTTTTAGGAGTCACAGATATTGTTCCGAAGTGGGCATTGTACGAAGACAACGATACGTCCAGGTCCAGGATGTTCATTACGCCGCTCTCTACCTGGCCTGGAGCTGTTTCCTTTAATACAACGTTTAGTAGGCTAATTGTGATTGTAAATGTAGACGTGTTACTGTCAATAGGTAGTTCATATAGTGACGCCTTCTTCATAGCCATCTCCAACGACATGGTCCTTGAATGCTCTTGACACATTCGTGAACACTCGTCACACACGAGCGCGCACGAACTGTACAATCAATGGCCAACTCACAAGAGAATTTATGACAACTCATAGTTAAACGCAGTCAACAAGAGCATGTTGTCAACAGCGATGCACAAGGTCGCATTTCATTCTCCGCTTCCGGTGGCTCCGCGGATGTCAAAAAGAATACGCCCCCGCATCAGTCACGACAGCTGTGACGTGTCTAGCACCTTTCGCAACAACGGCGTCTAGGGAGTGTCTCTCTTGCGGGTGAACTCGGTGGGGTCAACACTGCGGTCATTAATGACGCGCATCGGCTTTGTGCACTGTAGCAACTATTTATAAACACACTTGGCCGCACTTGAATACGACACCGACTTTCAAGCGTCCGTTCACATGTGTAATTGGTAAGATCGATGAAAACAGTTTTGTAGTAGTTGACAACAGACATATTCACAATGTGAGGGATTTCTTAGCCCGGTGTGAGAATGTTAACAATTCACAAGTCAAATAAACTTGCGCCACTCCCTTATTTATTATTTACCAATATATGTTTTTGTCGTCTTTGTTCGTTACATCCTGTTGTTACCAACTCTCGTCAAAGTCACATTAGTTGGCATCGCACAAACATGATGTCTTGTCATGTTGCGAGTAAAAGTAATCTGAAGGTGAAATCGGTTAGTCTTTTATAGAACGTACAACACAACTGGCCGTGGTTTTACAATGTGATATTCCGGTAACGTTATCGCGGTACTTATGTGAAAACTCAGGTGTTAATACTCGATCCAGTATATTTTTAGTGCACTTGATAATCGTATCGGTTCACTGACCCGACCACACCACAAGCAAAACACCTTTAGGCACTTGCTTCAAGCTCCACCGATCCCGTCACGGCTGAGTGACCAAGTTGTATAAATAGTGCACTCAATGACGCTGATACAATGGCCATAATAAAAACTGGATGTTGCAAGACCACATCTCGTGCACACGCTACAATGGTTGCCACGCGCTATAATTATGGAGGCAATCTTCAATGTGCATGATCCATAAACTGCAGACAGAGCGACAGCGTGGCAGCTAATGCGTTACGGCGTAAATTGCTAATCTTTTGTTGCGAGTCCCGCGTCTATGTGATTGTTTCAGCCCATATTACCCGGCATTTGTTGTCGCAATTCAGTTTTCGAATCGGTTCAACAATGGTTGCGTCGAACAAATCAACTCGCGACTCGAGATTTGTTGTTTTGCGGCTCAGAATACCGGTCGGTATATTGCATGACTACACCAATTTAAGTCACATAAACACACGACTCACAATAGAAGTTTTGCAATGTACGCCTAAAAATCAATAGACAGCGAGCAAACCTGACGATTGCTGTTATGGGAGCAACTTGGCATGTGTAGTTGGCGTTCAATACGCACCCACATATTGGCCCTCGGTCTGCGACCTCGGGGCAACACACAATAAAAATATATTCTAATATTCTACAACCAACACAGATATCCATGAGGCTAAATTCTAGCGACCTTCAACATTTTGAACAAGTATTGTATCACGTGTGAGACGCGGTTGTTTCTGGTAATACATTTGACGTTCCCTTAAACAATCTCGAGCGTACTGATGGCATATTGGCCTGAGGCATTTGGTAAACATTGCTATCATGACTGTCGCGTATGAACTACCAAGGTATCCCGTCGTGGAGACGGGCATGTTTGCTAGTCTAACTATAATCGAGCTAGCCTATGCATGTTAGTATGTTTGTATGTGACTATGTTCACGTCTCCTAGACGGCGCCTCGCCAGGGGCCAAACTTTCAGGGAGTAATCTACGACCCCACGAATGAAACGTAATGTCTTTATTTTTTTCGAAATACCCCGTATATCAAGGGTTCTTGGTTGTTGTTATGGTAAAAGTTCAAATGTTCCCTATGTAAAACGCTAACTTCCAACAATCGCAGAAACCACGCGCGCGGGCGGCGAACACTTCGGTACGTAAACTGTTTGAGAGAACGTGTCGGCATATCTGCGGTTTATATTACGTAAAACATAACTTTCACCAATCGCAGAAACAATGCGCGCGCGGCAACTACTTCGTCTAGCCATATTCATAAAAGCGATCACCTATTTCGTAAACTTTGCTATCATGACTGTCAAGTATGAACTATCAAGTTATCCCGTTCTGTGGACGGGCATTTTTGGTAGTTAATATAAACCGCCCAGATGGCGCTACGTACGTACCGAAGTATTCGCCGCGCGCGCGTGGTTTCTCCGATTGTTGGATTTATCCTAAAATCCAATAAGAACCTTTGATATATGGGATATTTCAAAAAATAAAGGCGTTACGTTTAGTTCGTGGGTCGTAGATTAATCCCTGAAAGTGTGGCGCCCTAGTTGCAAGCCGTCTAGGAGGAAAAGGTGAACACAACCACATACAAACATACAAACTTACATACGCTAGCTCGATTATAGTTAGATTATAAGATGACACATCTAGAAAAGTTATGAAATTTACAGATTATGCAAATATATTCATAAACGTTAAAACTGAAACAGATAAACATATTGGTTAAATGGTCTGAAAAGAGTGTAAATGCATACACATAGGACATGGAGACATGGACGAAGAATATAACATGCGGGATGCTATACTAGGTATAACCATAAAAGAAATTAACTTAGTGAATTTAGCTTAGAACATAGTGCTGATATTAACATTTCAAGGCAATTTGGGATTGTTGCTTCGAAAAGTGACCAAATTCTGGGGCGCATTTGGAATATTGTATTCAAGCATGGAGGCCATAGTCGTAAGAAGGATATAGATAAGCCAGAAAGAATACAACGAAGAGCAACTACAACGATTCCAGAATTGAGATTCCTTAGTTATGAAAGCCGCTTATTAGAACAGATGATGAAAATAGTTGGCCTATCGATAAGCCAATGGCTTCATTGTCAACTTGCTGTCTGGAGCTTGTAGTTTGGGATGGCAATCTTGTTAAATCTTGCTAAATGTCAAAACGCGTTTTTATAATAAAGGGTAGACACTAAGAAGTCCCATTAATTTGTGAGTCAAATATGTTAGTGAATTAATCAATATCACGAAACATGTTCAATGTTGTACATTTCAATGTTCAATGTTGTACATTTCAATGTTCAATGTTGTACATTTCAATGTTCAATGTTGTACATTTCAATGTTCAATGTTGTACATTTCAGTGCACTCGACTTAAACAAAGTTCAGTTAAATTATCAAGGATGGCATTAGGCAATGTTTAGAGTGCCCCTGGTTTCTTGTCACACCCCTCCATATTGAAACATGGGTTACCTAATTAGTGTCCACATGGGGCGTAAGGCGTATGTCATATATCACATCATGATTAATGCATATGTAAATAAACGAAAAAAAAAACATATTAAATATATTATCATAACATCTACATCATCCGGTAACGCTATGCAAATTAACCTACTGCACTTGGACATAGGAGCACACGACTGCAGCATATCAGCGCACGACTGTAGCATAACGGCACACGATTGTGGCATATCAGTACACGACTGCGCCATACACACACTTACACGGATATGCAACAAGCGACAGTATAAATTTACCCGCACACGCGGTCTACGACCGTATGATGTGTATTTGTGCAACGACAACTCTAATGACCAACATTCCAAAAGTATCACGTTCATCCGGCCAAACCTGGTTGTAGCAGATGTTATCATTACCGGCCCACGCATATCCAAGGAGCTACATTTGTGTTAGAACTGTCATGTCGGCGGCACACAATCGATCAGATAACACATGACGCTTGCGGTAACTTCTAACGCTCCCACACGCGTAGATTATGTCTCGTTCTGAGTCATTCTTTCACCCGCTCGTCCGTTCGTATCAAGATCATGTTATCAACAACAAAACACCAATCAACACTGCTGCCGGTGATATATTTAGTAAGTGCCCCCTATTTCGGTACGGTCGTTCCGCCCTGTGACACATTACTACATGCGGCACATTCCACCCTGTGGCACATTCCTTCCTGTGACACATTCCTCCCTGCGGCATATGCCTCCCTTTGACACATTCGTCCCTGTGGCACACTCCTCCCTGTGGCTCACTCCTCCATGTGGCACACTCCTCCCACTGGCTCACTCCTCCATCTGGCTCACTCCTCCCTTTGGTACACTCCTCCCTGTGGCACACCCCTCCCTGTGGTTCACTCCTCCCTGTGGCTCACCCCTCCCTGTGGCACACCCCTCCCTGTGGTTCACTCCTCCCTGTGGCTCACTCCTCCCTGTGGCTCACTCCTCCCTGTGGCTCACGCCTCCCTGTGGCACACTCCTCCCTGTGGCAGACTCCTCCTGCGGCTCATTCCTCCCTGTGGCACACTCCTCCCTGTGGTTCACTCCTCCCTGTCGCTCACTCCTCCCTGTGGTTCACTCCTCCCTGTCGCTCACTCCTCCCTGTGGCTTACTCCTCCCTGTCGCTCACTCCTCCCTGTCGCTCACTCCTCCTTGTGGCTCACTCCTCCCTAATGACCAACATTCCAAAGGTATCACGTTCATCCGTCTACACCGGGTTTTAGCAGATGTTATCATTACCGGCCCAAACATATCCAAGGAGCTACATTTGTGATATAATTAGCATGTGGTCGGCGCACCGTCGATCAGATAACACATGACGCTTGCGGTAACTTCTAACGCTCCCACTCGCGTAGATTATGTCTCGTTCTGAGTCATTCTTTCATCCGCTCGTCCGTTTGTGTTATCAACTATAAAACACTAATGAACACTGCTGCCGGTGATACATCTACTAAGTGCCCCCTTTTTTGGTACGCCTAGTCATTCCTCCCTGCGGCAGATTCCTCCCTGCGGCACATTCATCCCTGCGACACATTCCTCCCTGTGGCACATTCCTCCATGTGGCTCACTCCTTCCAGCGGTTCACTCCCCCTGTCGCAAACTCCTTCCTGTGGCTCTCTCCTTCCTGTGGCTCACTCCTTCCTGTGGATCACTCCTTCCTGCGGCTCACTCCTCCCTGTTGCTTACACCTCCATGTCTACATTCCTCCCTGTGGCTGGCTCAATCCTCCCTGGGGCACACTCCTCCCTGTGGCACAATTATCCCTGTGGCTCGCTCGTCTCTGTGACATACTACTCCCTGTGACACACTCCTCCCTCCCTGTGGTACATTACACCCTGCGGCACACTCCTCCATGTGGCTCACTCCTTCCTTTGTATGATAGTCTATGTATATATTCAGTATTCTACATTCAATGTTAAAAAGTATTATTATATTTGCAGCACAGTCGTGTCTAAACATCATACCGATGGCCTTGTGTGGGGAGACTGTTCAAGGACCAGTGTTTATGGCGAGAGACCTCTCACCTGATGAGTGCATACTTTGGTTTATCTTGCGTTATTTGCATGGCAAACTTTTAGGTATATAACTGCAATATTTTAATATTGGTTCCACTTCATATTTTATTGTATTGTATATATTCACATGAATTTTAAGATTACCATTTGGTAATGCGGCATTAAAATGTGCCCGTTTTTTTTAACTTTACAAAGTTTGTCATGTTTTCTGTAATTTGCATCAAACTAGTTGCGGCTCGACATGACTATATTTCCCTGGCTGGAGACACACGTATCCGTGTATTTAAAAAGGTGCTTAAAGTAAATGCCTTCGAAACAAGTTACTGGAAGTTTCAGTGTTTTGATATGCAACGCAAAGTGTCATTATTGTGTATAACCATTGGGTGGATCCAATGTTATAATTATATTTACCCATCAAATGATCCGTTGCTAATTTGCATCTGCTGCTGTGTATGAGTAGCTACAAATACCGTTACTTTGACAGACTTAGGTCACGCATAGACAAGAAATAGCTTTAGCGTTGCCTGCCAACAAGGGCATATCTGTTATTGCCAAGAATGGAACACCAATCACCATTCAGGTTCTGTGCACGTGATTCCCCCTTACGCGAAATCCATCTCTCCAAAAGTGTCGGCGAAATTATTCAACCTTCCGATGTTTCCATCACGCGACAGACATGGCCCTGATATATCTGATCAAATATACTCTAAGTTACGAATATAGCATGAAAAGTGACAATGTCATTTTAGAGTACTCAACCTGCTCTTCTCAACACATACCATGAAGACAAGTTAATGGAGTATCAGTCAACATGCTTGCATNCGCAAGTGCCAGATCTTTGGCATCCATGCCGAGGGGGTGTCAAAACAGGTTAACTACCTGATCGACGAGAGTGTATCATGCGGCAAAGGAGCTAATGTTGTCATTAGCTACCTCCACCATTTCCTGGAGAACTACAGTGCAGGGGAGCGCCACCTCCAGCTGAATGCCGACAACTGTGCTGGACAGAATAAAAACAATATCATGCTGTGGTATCTGGCATGGAGGGTTGCCACAGGCCTCAATGCCACAGCGAGCATCGCCTTCTTACCAGCTGGCCACACGAAGTTTTCCCCAGACTGGTGCTTCGGGTTAATCAAGCGACTTTATCGCAAGACAAAGGTGTCGTGTATGGAAGACATTGCACAAGTTGTCAGGAAGTCTTCTGACAAAGGTGTGAATGTGCCCCAGCTGGTTGGAGATCATGATGGGAACATCATTGTGAAAACATATGACTGGAAGTCATTCTTCACACCTGTGTATAAGAGAGTAGCTGGTTTGAAGAAGAACCATCACTTCTACTTCAGTGCAGCAGACACGGAGAAAGTTTTCACCAGAGAGTTCTCTGAGTGTGAGCGTATCGAGCAGGCCATTTTGCATGGGGCCGTTCCACAAAGCATGCCGGCAGTTGTGACCCCTGCTGGTTTGGACAAAAAACGGCGAACATACCTGTATCGAGAGATCCGTCAGTTTTGTTCAGACGAAACGAAGGACATTGTGTGCCCACGACCTCTGGATGATGTGTCTGACAGCTCAGATGAGGATGAGCCCCTTGCCAAGCAGGCTCGCTACAGCAGCGATGTTGGTCGCCACTGAGTGGGTGGTGTGGACAAAAGGTCACAGATGTCTAGCTGATTGTTGTGAAATAAAATGTGTGATGTTATATTTTGTAATTTACTTGTTATTTTATTATTAGTTTAGCATGAATTGGCATAGTTAAATAGGAGAAATAAAAGTGTGTTAATATTTGTTCTGTGCGAAAAATTTACGAAAAACAAACAAAAATATTTTGGTGTTCATGAAGAAGGCCAAGTTTTATAAACATCCATTGAAATCCTACTGATGACACTAACATTGTTGTAATGCCCTTTGCTCTGACCAAAAGCGTGCCAAATTACAGTAAATTCTGTGCATTGTTGCTATGGTGTTTTCAGTTGCAAGTCTTGCAAAACTTTAAAGTCGTTTTTCTCGAAAGTGGTGATTTCAATGCATCGTCATTCAAATTGACATAACTTCACAAATATGCAAGATACATCAATGCATTATAGCTCATTAGAAAGCCCTGTGTGTGTGCTTTTCAATGATACATAAATATTGACATGTCAAATTTGCTACTTCAGCCTGGTTTTGGAGGAGCAGGTCACATATATATATATATATATACACTATATAGACCATTGCAATTAGCGACATGTACTGAACGTGTGTCACCTTCAGGTTGTGTGTCGTGTGACGTCATCAGCCATCGAAACGAAACGGTTTCATTAACAACGTTTTCTTCGATAAGTGGTCGTTTTATTTAGACGCTATAATGCTGGATACGCGTGACATTATTATTACTACTGGTGATTTGGACTACCAGTTGGACACCCCAACAGAACCGGACGTCCGGCGTTTTTGTGAGACACTTGTCATCGTTCCGGATAGTACCTCCATGGTAAAACCGATACGACCAACTTTTTATGACATGTGCATATGCGATACAAATGGCAACCGGTGATCACATGGCTAGTACATGTTTGGTAAACGCGAGTAAGCTAGCTCGTGTGCGGAAAAACTTTTCGACGATTGCTTCAGATATGCGTTTAAGATTTAGGCCAATATATAAACTCGTCGCTGGATCGTGTAGCATTTCTTTGTCGAGCAATAACGCCTTTATTTTGTTGACCCGGGGTCGCAGACTGAGGGGCAGTATACAAGAAAAACCGTTGTCGAGCTGCCAGGTTGCTTGGAACCCTTACTTGTACCTGTGAAGAGAAAATAGAGCAGCCGAAATTGGTCTCGACATACATAAATACATTTGTCAGACCGGCTATAACTTCACTGACCCCCTGCTCTAAGTAATCCTACCCCTAAATTGACTGTGTCGTACGAATGATGGATATTTGACAAGTACACAGACTAGGCGTTGATATATTGCGCCAAAGGGGGCGTTGTGTTTATATTTTATCTACTAGAGGGCGCAGCACAGTCACGGCGTATACTTAAACGTCCGCATTCCTGTAACACTACATTGCAGCGAGAACTTCCTATTTTTGCATTTGACACCTGCAGTCGTAAGGACGATTCACAAATAATAAATGGGACATGGTAAGCAAAATGTCTCTATAGTGTTATGCTCGTTGAATATCAAATGGATGATGTTGGGCTACGTCAAAGTGACGGAGATTCCGTACGAATGATGGGTGAGGTGTGAGGTTGCATTTAATTAGCTTGTTTACTTTAGTCACCTAGCGATTGAAATTTTGGCGAGTAACAGTCGTGTTAGTGGCGTCGAACAGCGACCGATGACTTATCTAGAGATCGAAAAATTATTTGTTTCCAACTAATTAGCATATCAACAAAATGTCATCATGTTTGGTATCGTTGGAGAATTAGTTGTCTACTGATATTGTTTATCATTGTTTTAGAACCTAATTATGGTGAAGAACGAATCATTTTAGATACAGTCGAGGTTGATGTTGTGCGTCGTTGACAGCATCTGCCATAGGGCCAGGTATACATTTTTACTTTCATAAATTCGAATAATAGAGGGAGCTAAAGGAATGTTTAAAGTGGTTTTGTTATACATCTGGTAGCAGATGCATTTTTATGTATTCCATCGTAATGTGTGTATTGTAGAGATTCCTGTAACATAATGTTGTGTAGGATATCATGCGAATTGAATGGTTGATACAGGGGTATTTTATTACAAAAATTGCATAAAAATATTCAAACATCGCATAACTCCATTATCATCATCGGCGGTCTTCTCGGTTTCGAGTATGGCTTTAACATCGCAAATCGTTCAACGTTATCTCGCACAAGCTCTTTCGTGAGATACTTGGCCAATAATGGCCTACTTCAGTATCGGTATGCGAACTCTGGCTGCTGATTTGTTCGATTTGCAAGTGCGAGCGCACGTTCATGGGGGCGTTGTCGTTTGATCTCGACATCAGTTGTTATTTTGGTTGCATAACTAATCATCAGTTAACTTATAATTTGTATAGGCAATCAAGCCTTTCTGTGGTGTACGGACTCTTGTATTCACCAACGTGATTGATTAATCCGTTGTGAGGCGACGGCTGCGATTGGTGGTAGTGGAAATATAAATATAGTTACGGGCGTCGAAGAAGCAGAGGAACTCCAGCCATGTTATAGTCAGGTTGCAATTAATATCTGAAAACGTACGTGGTTCATCTTGGATAACTCTACTCGGCCAACGGATTCGCGGACGTTGGAGAATGCGACGCACCGGCGGCAAAGTGTCGCTAAGCCATAGACGCTCCGCCGCCGTCAACCCTCGCTAGCCGTTACCATCTTGCCGTTGACAGCGGCATTGCCAGTTGCAACTACCCACAGCATGATTCTTCTTCCACCTTCTCCACTCGAGATTGTATACACGCCATTTTCTTCGCCGTTGCTGTGACCGTAGTGAAATACATTCGTGGACACAACACTACAAGGTTCGCATGACAGCACCTGCCGAGCACGCCGTGCGCAAGACAGCACTCGCCGAGCCCGCCGTACCATTACCTTTACCATTGTTGTTGAATTACCGTAGTTGCACAAATACCAACACTGAGTACATTGGCTCGCCGCATATTATCCAGCCAAACTTAACTTCCTGACAGATGGATAGTTGACATGTATGCAGAACTAGTAATCCAAAGAGAGCGCAGTGTTTCAGCTGTATCTACTAGAGGGCGCGATTTGGGGTGTATGAGGAGTTCAGGGAGGGGTAGCACCTCATGTCGTGTCCCCCGGGGGCAGTTCGTCCACCTTTGGTCCCCATCTGGCACCCAACTGTCACCTGTGGCTCCAATAAGCTGTAGCATGCGCAGTTGCCACACCCCGGTAAACCGCTTCGACAGGCGGGCCAAACCAAGTGAGGGTAGCCGAAGGGTTTAAAACCCTAGGCGAGTGGGGGCTTGTCTACCTAAGCAAGTGAAGACAGGTCTCGGCGGAAAGCACGGAGGAAACCACCAGCTGGTTCAACGGGCAGAAAGGCGGACCCAGCAGCGTGTTGTGGAACGCAGAGAGCACGACGAGACACGAAGGACGCCGTGGTCATCCACTGCAACTGCCTCCAGTCGTCTCTAACTTGTGTTGTTGCTGGATTTAGTTGGTATCGGACGAGAGAGTGAGGTCGACGATGCGCAACTCCTCCTCACTTTAATCCAAAACACCGCGCAAGTCATAGTCATCCATTCCCATTACATTGCTCACCGAAAAAGTCCTGTGGTGATGGGGATGCGACAAAGTGGCAGGTGTTGGTACACTGGCAGTCGCAAGCCGCAAACTTGCACACAGGCGACTCAGGCCATATGGTCTTTCTCCACTGACATGGAGCAGCAGTGGGATTCGGCAGCCCCTTGAGTGACTGAGCAGCCCGTTTTAGGAGTACACTGCTCACCTCCGTAGCCTAAGGAAGGGGCTAGAAAATGTGCTCCACGCTTCCCTGACCAGAATACCGCATCTGGTTGGGACCCTATTACTGCGGTCGAAACAACACAAAGAGAAAGAAAAAGCTGAGGATCATTCCTCTTTTAGACAGAGACGGTGCTGACAGACCTCAGATGAGAACTGCTCTGATTGTAAGAGAGCTAACCAGATACAACATCGACATCGCAGCCCTGAGTGAGACCCGGCTCGCAGGAGAAGGCCAACTTTTTGAAAAAGGCGCTGGTTACACTTTCTTTTGGAGTGGAAGAGGTAGCGAAGAGCGGCGTGAGGCAGGTATCGGCTTTGCAGTAAAGACAGCGCTGGTGTGTGAGCTAGCAGGACCTCCAAAAGGTGTGAATGATCGGCCCATGACCATGAAACTCCCCCTCTCGTGTGGAAGAAAGCACGTCAAATCATTAGTGCCTAAGGCCCAACTATGACCAACCCTGAAGATGTGAAGAACAAGTTGTATGAAGAACTGTACTCCGTCGTTACCACTCCTCCCAGAGCTGACAAATTCATCATCCTAGGTGACTTAAATGCGATCACGGCTTCATTGTCTCCAAGCTCAACATCCGCATCCGACACGAGATACGCCCCCAAGGAAAGAAGACTCCTAAACGGCTCAACACCACAACATTGAAAAAACATTGTCACCAAACAATCCTTTGCTGACATCCTGAAAAAACGTCTTGACTCCACCCCCCTAGACAATCAGAATGTGGAGACAGACTGGGCGACCATCCGAGAGCTGGTCTACAACACCGCTACAGAGATCCTAGGGCCCTCTTACCGAAAGAAAAAGGATTGGTTTGACGAGAAGTGCGACGCCATCAAACAGTTGTTGGATGAGAGAGATCGCCTCCACAAAGCCAACTTGAACGATCCAAAGTCCAGACACAAGATATACGCCTTTAATAATACACGTAGGACTGTACAGCAGAAACTCCGTCAGATGCAGGACTCCTGGCTGTGCAACAAAGCTGACGGTATTCAAGGCTATGCTGACAGGCAAGACATAACAAAGTTCGCGCTTAAGGACGTCTATGGCCCTACGTCATCAGGACCACCCGCTATCCTCAGCTCATATGGGAACACACTGACCACTGACAAGACGAAGACTGTTGAAAGATGGGCTAAACATTTCTGCAGTGTCTCATATCGTCCTTCAGCCATCAATGATGAAGCCATCAACCGCCTGCCCCAAGTCCCAACAAATGAAGCACTGGATGACCCACTAACTCTACCAGAGACCCAGAAAGCCATTCATCTCCTCTCCGATGACAAAGCTCCTGGTTCAGATTATATCCCGGTGAGGTCTACAAGGAAGGTGGCACAGCTCTGACTGAAAAACAACTTTACCAGCTTTTTATACTCATGAGGCAGCAAGAGACTATCCCGCAGGATTCCAAAGATGCTTCAATCATACAGCTGTAAAAACGCAAAGGGATCCGTCAGTCCTGCGAAAACCACCGAGGCATTTCACTCATCTCCGTCGCAGACAAGATACACGCCAAGATCCTTCTCAACCGTCTCACACTGTACGTCGACCAGAGAACCATAGGCATGGTGTTTGCTGCTAGGCAGTTTCAAGAGAAATGTCAGGAACGAAAAAAGGAATGATATTGGAATAGGCATCAGATACCAAACGGATGGAAAGCTGTTCAACCTCAGGAGGCTTCATGCAAAAACCAAGGTCATGACATACATCATCAGAGACTTTCTGTTTGCCGATGACTGCGCCCTAAACGCAGGGTCAGAAGCTGACATGCAACGCAAAGTCCACAACTTCTCTGATGGATGCAACGACTTCGGCCTTACCGTCAATATCAAAAAGACTGAAGTAATGCATCGGCCCAGCGTCACAGCTGACGGTCAAAGACTGAACGTGGTGAACAGATTCATTCACTTGGGCAGCACGGTGTTCCAAAACGTTGTCATCGAAGTCAACACCAGGATCGCGAAAGCCATCACAGCATTTAGCAGACTACACGCCGAAGTCTGGAACAGGCATTAGTCTACAGACCAAGCTGAAAGTGTACAGGGCAGTAGTACTCACCACGCAGCTTTACGTCTGTGAAACGTGGACAGTGTATCAACGTCACGCCAGGAAGCTGAATTACGTCCACACAACCAACCTTAGAAGACTCCTCAACATCAAGTGGCAGGATAAGATCCCGGACACAGAGGTCCTTGCTCACGTATAACTACCTACCTTCCACACCATCCTGATGCAGTCTCAGTTACGATGGGCAGGCCATGTAGCTCGCATGCCAGACCACCGACTGCAGAAAATACTTTTCTACGGTGAGCTACAAGAAGTTAAGCGCTCTCAAGGAAGGCAAAATAAACGTTTCAAAGATAATCTGAAGATCTCCGTGAAAGCGATTGCCATCAACCCCAACACCTGGGAACACGCATCTCAGGACTGCGCTAAGTGACGCTCCTCCCGGTACAAAGGCGCTACAACCTCTGAGGCAAACAGAACTGCTGCAGCTGAAAAATGGAGGAAAGCCAGAAAGTCAAGAGCCAGCGACACCTGACACGACACGTGGTTGCCATCCCCTGTCCACACTGCCAAATAATCTTCCCTACACATATTGGCCTTTTCAGCCATCTGCGTACTCACATATCAACCCAGCCCCCTCAACCCCCGGATGACTGAAGTGGTCCTCATCGCTTCGCGATAGACGAACGAACGAATGAGAGGGCGCGACACAGTCAAGACGTATATTTAAACTTCCGCGTGGTTCGAGCACAACACTGCAACTACGACTACCTCTTTGTGTATGTACGCGTGTGCTGAGTGCTGCCACGGTAGAGTTTACTTGTCTCGTTTAAGCATTTTTCGACATAGGCGAATGTGTATTTGTAAATATTCGTGTACAGCGTTGGATGATAATGACTGAAGAACGTTCTAGTGAATGAACGCTTTGTTAAAATTCATCATATTCTTAATTATTAGCGATTGCTCATTGGTTTAGTGAGCGATCAACTGGATCGGTCGCTACACGGTACTATAAATAAGCTGCCGAGCCAGTTTTCGTCAGGTGCGTCTACCAGAATGTCGTAAATGCTCGTCCCAACAATCATCCTATTCAACAATGTCAACAACTTTAGTGACAATGCGAGCTAGGTTCATCAATGCATGGGACCACGTTTGGGTGTGTTTCCAATTTGCTGCATCACTTACTTTATTATGTAGACATGTTGACTTTCACCGGCTGCCAACTACGAGCCATAGGGACAAACATGGGGACCGACATAGGGATCAACATAGGGACCAACATAGGGACCAACATAGGGTCCAACATAGGGACCAACATTACGAAGACGAACTAGAATACACAAATTGCGCCTCATTTCTTCCGTAATAACAACTGGAAGACGATTAAGAACGAACATTGAACACATACACAAGTGGAGAATTAATCCAACAAACCTGGTTGACATATATCGACAAACAGACACAAGGTATAATGTTACCTGCGTACTTCTAAATGCACGATCAATATTTAAAACAGCAGTGACGGTGAAGGAACTCTTGTTGGACCACGGTGGCGATGTTGTACTTTTAACAGAAACCTGGTGTAAACCAAATAAAACTGTTGTTGTCAACGAATTAACCCCATCGGGTTACAGCTATATAGGAAAATGTCGTCCAGTTAAGCGCAGAGGCGGCGTTGGAATACTATACAAATCAGAATATAAATTCCGAAAGACAACAACTAAGCGATATGAGACCTTTGAACATTTGGACGTCAAATCAACACAGACATTGAGACCTATGCGTGTTGTCGTCATGTATCGTCCACCGACAACAATGTACAACAGTTCCTCGCAACAGGGTAGTTAACTTCGGGGAGACCGGTCATATGTTCGATATAGTCAATGTATGTTTTAAGTCGCAACAAACATGCGGACATTCCAAGAAAAAGTACTTCTGACTATCTCACCTCCAGTGATATCTCGCAATGAATATATATTTCTAACATTTAGCCCCGC
>SDWI01000745.1:257436-279006 GCA_009193005.1 Lamellibrachia luymesi | reverse complement strand
GCGTGCGTGCATGCATGTGTGTTGTACATGCGTGCGTGTATGCGTGCGTGCGTGCGTGCGTGCGTGCGTGTGTGTGTGCATGCGTGCGAGTTGCTTCAATATTTATAATCGATGTTTAAAGTTCGTTCGAATGCTTCGTATCAACTGAAGAATCCAGGTAGCCAATTAATTTGATGAAGAGCACCTTTCGTGTCATACCACCTGTACGCACGGTCGGACAATACGTTTCAGAACCAGTGTCGAACATCCAATGTCAGGGAAACAGCTAGAAAACCAGTGTGAGCGAAGAGAAGAAGTGTCAGAGAACCGATGGTGATTGCTGTATAGAGGGGTCGCATTGATCCTGACTCGACATTTTATGCAGGATAGCTCGAAGGGCCTACCCGGTTACCCGGCTACCCGGCTACCGATCTACCAGGCATCCAGCCCGACATCCTACCCGGCATCTGGCCCGGCATCCGGCCCGCAGATCAGGGGCCCACGATCGAGACCGAGGAACGTGTAATCGTCGAAAGCAGTTTCAACAGTTAACTACCGTCGTGTGACCATTGTCAGACAGAGATTATGTAACCTGCGTGCAAGTGCCCGTGTTCGGTAGATGCTAGTTATCTACCAAAAATAATGTATATATATAACTCATTCCTACCTCACCTTTTAGAATTAGTGCGCATTAACAAAGTCAGTACCACTTATCTTTGCATTTCCGTTGAGTTTGCAGTACCCACTGCACGTTCCAGTAGCATATTCTATTCTGCATTTCATCTCCGAGCACCAACTTCCCCTCAAAGGTCAAAGGAGGAACCACAAGCGCAGAAAGCGCGTTGAAACACACCGGAGAGAGAAACGTGATGGACTTGGTTCATTCTTTGAAGTAATACATTAGCCCCGTATGTTCAACAGTTACTAGGCACAAAATATGTCACTGAATTAAGTGTAGATGTAGTGTAGACATTGGTGTAATGTTTCGGTGAATTAAATTTTAAACACAAAATAAACATATAATAGCATCATATACGATAGCTTGGAACAACCATGTTGTTTAAGGCCGGTTTACACGTGTACTGATTTGGAAAGGTATACACCTGCCAAGAATGTGAGTAAGAGTAAGGCTGACCAGGTCTGCCGGGGATGAACTCTAAAGCACTTTGAGCAGTCCTGGGGACAGGACACCGTGCTACTTACGAACATACATATGCATTGTGTTCCTTACCGGGTGCAATCTCTCAATTCTTAAGATTATGTTTGCCCGTCCCTCATCCAGCAAAATCCTTCGCACACATCACTCTTCAGCCAGTCTCCAATATATCAAGTTCTACCATCACTTCTAGATGGTCTCGCAATGACTTAGTATGGCAACATCGAAACTGTTCTCCACTAGACTTTCGAAGTGGGGTAAGGAAACCCATTTACCACTTAGCGCTACTTTCAAGCCAACACCACCACTCCGTCTCCCTCAAGTTTCTATTTGGGTTGTTGACTTTCATCGTTATCATCATCATCAGCGTCATCATCACCATCATCATCATTATCATCATCGTCATCATCACCATCACCATCATCATCATTATCATCATCGTCATCATCACCATCATGTGGTTCCATCTCCTCTCGGAAGTTCGGCTATCTTGGATCATCATTCATGTCTGAACTGTGCCGTTGACGGTGTTTTATCCGCCAGGACAACGAGTGTATGCGGATCAAGAGAGGACGGAGCGAGCCATGGATGGACCACGCCAAGTGTTGTATATAAATGGGATTTAACATGATCAACTCACTCAGGTAACTTCTCTGGGGACCGTTACTTGTCATGTTATACGAATAAAGTACCAATACTGTTGAGATTGTACTGCCTTTTGACGAAAGCTTTGCACCCTGAACAAAAATCATGAACCTGGAAAATGGCACATTTGTGGACTAGGACACTTGTGGGCGACATATGATGGGAATATCTTCCATGTTGATTTTTGTAAAAAAAAAATTGCAGGATTTGTCGGTGCCGATGTGGGACATATACAATACACGACGGTAGTGTTGTTTACGAACGTTCAAAACACTACGGTTACATTCAGTGGCGTATGTTACGTTCAGTGGCGTATGTTACGTTCAGTGGCGTATTTAGAGGGCATTGGGCCATGCATGGCCCTTTTTGACAGATGTTTTTAATTTTTCCGTATTTTCTCTGTTGCGCCACTACAGGGTAGCATGGTAAACTAATGGGTGATTAAGATTGCAGCCTTGACTTCCCACTTTGCGATATCCTAGATAGGGGAGGGTCACGAAACAAATTACAAAATTAGTAGTAGCCATTCACGGACTAGAACTCTGAAGTGTCATGCGGCTTTCCATATGTATTTGATATTACTAAGGCGTCTTGCTAATAATGTAAGTAGAACTCTTAAATGGACTTCATCAAATATATAGGAACTCAGCTGCACGTGGTCAGACATTATGTCACACTCACGGTCCACTCCCTGAGGAATGACCATGATGCAGAACAGATGCATCGACTAACAGGGACAATACGACAGTATGGCATGACAAACTAACAGGGACAATACGACAGTATGGCATGACAAACTAACAGGGACAATACGACAGTATGGCATGAAAAACTAACAGGGACAATATGACAGTATGGCATGACAAACTAACAGGGACAATACGACAGTATGGCATGACACACTAACAGGGACAATACGACAGTATGGCATGACAAACTAACAGGGACAATACGACAGTAAGGCATGACAAACTAACAGGGACAATACGACAGTATGGCATGACAAACTAACAGGGACAATACGACAATATGGCATGACAAACTAATAGGGAATATACGACAATATGGCATGACACACTAACAGGGACAATACGACAGTATGGCATGAAAAACTAACAGGGACAATACGACAGTATGGCATGACAAACTAACAGGGACAACAAGACAGTATGGCATGACAAACTAACCGGGACAATACGACAATATGGCATGACAAACTAATAGGGACAATACGACAATATGGCATGACACACTAACAGGGACAATACGACAGTATGGCATGAAAAACTAACAGGGACAATACGACAGTATGGCATGACAAACTAACAGGGACAATACGACAGTATGGCATGACAAACTAACAGGGACAATACGACAGTATGGCATGACAAACTAACAGGGACAATACAACAGTATGGCATGACAAACTAACAGGGACAATACGACAGTATGGCATGACAAACTAACAGGGACAATACGACAGTATGGCATGACAAACTAACAGGGACAATACGACAGTATGGCATGACAAACTAACAGGGACAATACAACAGTATGGCATGACAAACTAACAGGGACAATACGACAGTATGGCATGACAAACTAACAGGGACAATACGACAGTATGGCATGACAAACTAACAGGGACAATACGACAGTATGGCATGACAAACTAACAGGGACAATACAACAGTATGGCATGACAAACTAACAGGGACAATACGACAGTATGGCATGACAAACTAACAGGGACAATACGACAGTATGGCATGACAAACTAACAGGGACAATACGACAGTATGGCATGACAAACTAACAGGGACAATACAACAGTATGGCATGACAAACTAACAGGGACAATACGACAGTATGGCATGACAAACTAACAGGGACAATACGACAGTATGGCATGACAAACTAACAGGGACAATACGACAGTATGGCATGACAAACTAACAGGGACAATACGACAGTATGGCATGACAAACTAACAGGGACAATACGACAGTATGGCATGACAAACTAACAGGGACAATACGACAGTATGGCATGACAAACTAACAGGGACAATACGACAGTATGGCATGACAAACTAACAGGGACAATACGACAGTATGGCATGACAAACTAACAGGGACAATACGACAGTATGGCATGACAAACTAACAGGGACAATACGACAGTATGGCATGACAAACTAACAGGGACAATACGACAGTATGGCATGACAAACTAACAGGGACAATACGACAGTATGGCATGACAAACTAACAGGGACAATACGACAGTATGGCATGACAAACTAACAGGGACAATACGACAGTATGGCATGACAAACTAACAGGGACAATACGACAGTATGGCATGACAAACTAACAGGGACAATACGACAGTATGGCATGACAAACTAACAGGGACAATACGACAGTATGGCATGACAAACTAACAGGGACAATACGACAGTATGGCATGACAAACTAACAGGGACAATACGACAGTATGGCATGACAAACTAACAGGGACAATACGACAGTATGGCATGACAAACTAACAGGGACAATACGACAGTATGGCATGACAAACTAACAGGGACAATACGACAGTATGGCATGACAAACTAACAGGGACAATACGACAGTATGGCATGACAAACTAACAGGGACAATACGACAGTATGGCATGACAAACTAACAGGGACAATACGACAGTATGGCATGACAAACTAACAGGGACAATACGACAGTATGGCATGACAAACTAACAGGGACAATACGACAGTATGGCATGACAAACTAACAGGGACAATACGACAGTATGGCATGACAAACTAACAGGGACAATACGACAGTATGGCATGACAAACTAACAGGGACAATACGACAGTATGGCATGACAAACTAACAGGGACAATACGACAGTATGGCATGACAAACTAACAGGGACAATACGACAGTATGGCATGACAAACTAACAGGGACAATACGACAGTATGGCATGACAAACTAACAGGGACAATACGACAGTATGGCATGACAAACTAACAGGGACAATACGACAGTATGGCATGACAAACTAACAGGGACAATACGACAGTATGGCATGACAAACTAACAGGGACAATACGACAGTATGGCATGACAAACTAACAGGGACAATACGACAGTATGGCATGACAAACTAACAGGGACAATACGACAGTATGGCATGACAAACTAACAGGGACAATACGACAGTATGGCATGACAAACTAACAGGGACAATACGACAGTATGGCATGACAAACTAACAGGGACAATACGACAGTATGGCATGACAAACTAACAGGGACAATACGACAGTATGGCATGACAAACTAACAGGGACAATACGACAGTATGGCATGACAAACTAACAGGGACAATACGACAGTATGGCATGACAAACTAACAGGGACAATACGACAGTATGGCATGACAAACTAACAGGGACAATACGACAGTATGGCATGACAAACTAACAGGGACAATACGACAGTATGGCATGACAAACTAACAGGGACAATACGACAGTATGGCATGACAAACTAACAGGGACAATACGACAGTATGGCATGACAAACTAACAGGGACAATACGACAGTATGGCATGACAAACTAACAGGGACAATACGACAGTATGGCATGACAAACTAACAGGGACAATACGACAGTATGGCATGACAAACTAACAGGGACAATACGACAGTATGGCATGACAAACTAACAGGGACAATACGACAGTATGGCATGACAAACTAACAGGGACAATACGACAGTATGGCATGACAAACTAACAGGGACAATACGACAGTATGGCATGACAAACTAACAGGGACAATACGACAGTATGGCATGACAAACTAACAGGGACAATACGACAGTATGGCATGACAAACTAACAGGGACAATACGACAGTATGGCATGACAAACTAACAGGGACAATACGACAGTATGGCATGACAAACTAACAGGGACAATACGACAGTATGGCATGACAAACTAACAGGGACAATACGACAGTATGGCATGACAAACTAACAGGGACAATACGACAGTATGGCATGACAAACTAACAGGGACAATACGACAGTATGGCATGACAAACTAACAGGGACAATACGACAGTATGGCATGAAAAATTCATATGCAAGAAGTAATGTTTGTTATGGAAACATTATACTGGACGACATGGGTCATAGAGTGTACTACAACAGATGAACATATGTATACACATATATTCGATGGAGACACGATATCGCTAAGAGAAAATGCAATCTTACAGCAAGAGAAGATGTCCAATAACTGTTGCAGATTAAAAAAATAAAATTATATTATGTTGAAGTCATCACCTTGGCACGATATATTTCGACAGCATTTATTTGTTATGAAACCTCCAAATGCGTCAAGGTTTCTTCGAAGGATAAATGTCGTTAACCCTTCACGCACATGCCAGTTGGAATATGAGAAAGATTGGATTAAACATCTGATTTGTTGCAGCGCTTGCAGCAACCTCGGCCCTATCAACCCGCGTCATTGTCACTGAATACGACACGGACACTGTTGATTACTTTGACATAGCTTATACGGCGACGTGTATGGTATTTCTGACCGTACATGTTCATGCATACAATATGATGTTGAGGCCAATGAGCACTGCGCAACTGTTCTGGCTTTCACGGTCCAGTGAACACGCTACAATACCAATACTGACACCACCTGGGGCACAGTAGCACAGGTGGTGTCAGCCCATTGCCAATCGTCACACACTGTGGTTGATATTGGAAAGTCGGATTCTCAGGCGTGGAAACAGGGGTTAGAATCCTCTTCCAGCCGTATCGAGCAAGACTTACGTGATGCATTCATCATATGCAAATGTTTCCATACGCAACCGTTTCCACTAAGAAAGAGTACAATACCTATCTTAGCTCAATGTTTATGTTTGAATCTAGAAGTCGTAGCTGTGCGGCATTGCCAAGGGCTAAGGGCCATTAGCGTTCTTGCGTTGCTCTATCTTATTCCGACAACACTACAAACTGTACCTACTCCCCGAAAAAAAGTAAAGGGCTGACTAGAAAGTTTACGACCGAGTTTTGTTCAGATGATTTCGAATGTTGATAGAAAACGCCGAAGATACGAAATGCTATGCGAGGAACACAAATGTACAAATATGTTAATCGTGAGTGGATACTAACTTATATTGATACTGCTAACTCGAACATAACCAATATATCGTAATCAGTCATAGTGACGACTACGTAGGACCCATTGTCTGACATCGCCGTCATTGGACTCACTTACTAAAGATTCCCGAAAGGTGACTCAGAAATGTTCTATAACGTAACCGCGACTATTTGTCTTGTCGTGTATGTTTGTCTTGTCGTGTATGTTTGTCTTGTCGTGTATGTTTGTCTTGTCGTGTATGCGGACACTAATGATCGGTGCACATGTGAACTAGAAACTGTCCATGTGCGCGCCTGAACGCGAAGACCAACTTTGCAAACACCTCGTACGCCGCTGACATCCACAACACAAGGGAATATAAATAGAAACTCAAAATAAATACCCTGTAGACGCTGTAACAGACGCACAAGAACGCACACACTATACACAAACCCACGCGCGCGCGCGCGCGCACGCACGCACGCACTCACGCCCCTCTTATCACGCACACAAACACACCAAAAACAAACACACAGATACACAAACAAACACGCACATACGCACACACGCACACACGCACACACACAAGCATGCATGCACGCACGCACGTGACATGTTTTCTTTTCTAAATCAGACGTCGCTGTGTATAAATGTTAAATGCCTATTTTAAATTTAGCACCGATATAGCTTTCGTGATTCACCGTCACATGTCCAATCTCATACCAATGTCACCAAAACAGCCACGGGCAAAATTGGGTCACTTTAATTTTAGCGCCACCTTCAAAGATATCAACCGCACATTCGTGATTCACCGTCATGAACTTAGACACGATAACATCTTACCTGCAGGGGCTAACGCAGCTAATAGGTCGGGTGAGGCATCGCCAAACACACCAGATTTGTGGGTGTGGTGCCTGCGTTACCAGGTTTTAATAATTGAATTAACGGAATATATGGAATAATTCAACAGAAACATGTGATTTTCTCGAAATTTGTCTACCGTGTACATCAAAGTTGTTTGCACGCCCAATATCTGGGGCTGAAATTGTGTAGACGTGCTCTTGTGTCCATGGGGGTGGTTCGTATATTTTTCGTTTTTTTAAATCCCCCGGTGAAAATTCCAAAAAGGGGTTGTAGCGGAAATTGCAACGGTGGAATCTAATTTGTTTCTATGTAATCGTAAAAATAATAATGACACCTACAAATCTGTCGCTGGATGCATACAGCAATGCTTAATACCTTTCAAATTATTTCTGTTTGTCTGTACCCCAATAGCGGTGTTATGGGTAGAGTGCGAAGCGCGTGTCGTATAACAAACATGGCAAGTGTGTGCAGTCCAGCGAAAGCATCGGTAAACCGCCGTCACAGAGCGGATGGTCCACTGCTCCTGTGACAACAAGGACGTCAAGGAAGCAACTCAAGATGGAAAGAACACCTTTCATTGCACACATATGTTGGTAAGGCAGAGAGGGTTGGCTCCACAGCAAGGTCAAGGCAATTCAGACAGCAAGCGCATCCTGACATCAAGAAATATCAAGCCTGATGCTATACAGGAGTTTCAAAGGTTTCACCACGTCGCCTTCGTTAAGTGGTGAGAAGAAGATTGAGGTAGAGTGGTTCAGCAACAACAACGATTTGGCCTGGGTGGCGTCACGAAAGATGATGACGAGGATCGGTCAGTTCCTGCCTGGGGAACACTGGACGGAATCACCAGTATCGTTGCCCCCCCCCCCCGTAACAGCAGCAGGGGTGTTACCCATTCTTCAGGCACCAGCAGATGATAACGATACACACACCACTGTTATTAATCGCTTTATGGACTTTCCAAACCACATGGGCCAGAAGCGTGCCATTATCACAGCTAACCAGCCACTGAACAACAGATGCAAGGGAATAGTATGGCCAAATAAAAAGCTTGAGAATGTCATCTTCCTCTTGGGAGGACTTCACATGTGCTTCAACTTCCCGAAAGCTATCGGCCAACACATGTAAAAAGTTGGGCTGAATGATCTATAGACAGAAACCGATGTGTATGCAGCCATCACCAAAGAGACCACGCTAGACGGCAAAGCCCACTAAAGTGCTGTAAGGGGACCCCAACACCATGTTTTCTGAACAGAACAAATAAGAAAATAAATTTTACTGAATCGCGGTCGCCTTCGTTTAGTGGTGATAAGAAGATTGAGGTAGAGTGGTTCAGCAACAACAACTTCAGAAGAAAGGGCCAACAAGAACATACAAACTGTTCGTGGGACACGAGGCTTCGGCACCGTGCTGTTGTCATGATACAAATATATTGGAGAATCATTGTTCGCTTAACCATCCTGAGCTTGGGAATACTAGAACCCAGAAAGACGAATCAGAAGTCGTAGAAATTGTTGATCTACTGGAGAACGACCATCCACGAGAACACCAACACTCCTTTACCCTTGCACGCACAATTTGCTGCAGTGAAGAACCATGTTGTTGTTTTGTTGTGGCAGACGAAAATCATTGTGGAATTATTCCCCAATTTGAGAGTTAAATCTTGTCTGCCTCATGAACTTTTGGTACTAATCCGTGAGTTTAGAACATTCACAAACTTGCGATGTGGCAACTAAAATGATCGCGTGCGCGCGCGCGCGCACACACACAAACACACACACACACACACACACACACACACACACACAAACGCAAGCACGCACGTACACGCGCAGATTAAACTTATCTAGGGCAGGATGTCATATACATTATTTTAATATACAAATGATCCATCAAACGAATTTTCACATCGAGGATAATAAATTAACTGAACTAGCCTAATTATGGAGTTGTTTTGCATAGTGACGACCGCTTGTTGGGGCTGTATATCTCTCAATGTTGTGCAACGTCCGGGAAAGTCGCACCCACACCAGATCCACAAGACGTAATGGAAAGAGCGCAGCTGGAAAACAGCACACCCCAGTGACAACGTAAGACATTCATAGCCAGTTAAAATAGCAAAGACCAACATATCAAATACTGTCAAATAAAATGTATTTTGCATAGATATTTTCGCAGAGGCGATGCATGCGCCACCTAGCAGATGGTTCATGTTGGGTCGTGTACACATTTCAGGAAATAAAATTATATACAGCAGCCCTATGAATTGTCCGAATTTGAAAAGTCCGCTGCAGTCCCATAAGTTCCCCATGGCGACATGCAACGTGGGCGGGCTGAAAGCAGTGAATAAAAGACACGCGAGCCCTCAGCGGACACGGTTGGACAGGTTGGCTGCCCGACCGCACCGCTCCTGCCGACTCCAAACGAACGGTCACAGACTTCGTACTCTGCAAGCAAGAATCTAAACTGCATGACCATTTAGTATCTTAAAACATCAGTGTGATCTCCTCTTAATCTCCTTGTCTTTATTGTTGTGATAATGATGATCAGCACAAACGAGAGTAACAAGGAAAATAATTAATAACGTAAAGCCTAACAAAATAAGGTGCACGAAACACAATCTATGATAAAATTGAACGACTGGTGTAACAAATGAAAAAGTAAAGATAACAATATATGTGACTATTTCTTCGTTGGATAAATTATAATATTATTGATAGATATCTGAAAAGACAATCATGCGATAGCAAGTGAAACAGTTTACGTATTCTGGTACTGTGCGATTTAAGATTCCCACACCATATCTGACCGCACCTCACCACATGCACACGCCAGCATGCACGCCTGCACGCACGCACGTACTTGGAAAATGAGAAATATTGGATTAAAAACCCGCATTGTTCCCGCATTGTTACAGCGCTGACCAAGTCGTATCTGTGTCCTTTACTATATTTGGGCAGCCGTTGGTAGATTTGCCACAGATAATCTGACGACGTGTAGGCTATTTCCGATCGCACTCCGTTCGTGTACATTTTGTGGCTAACGTGCTCAGTGCCGCTGTGTTGGCTTCCACCGTCCAACGAACACGCTACACTGCCTCGACCGACACGACCTGACGCGCAGTAGAACAGTGGTTAGACCGCCTGATTCTTAGGCGTGAGAACCGGCGTGTGACGATATTGTTAAGCCACAGTCGATGGTAATCCCGATGTTACGAATCGTCGATGATGGGGCAACTTTGCATCCGCACACGTTAACACATGGGATGCGTTGTAAGTGTTTCCGGTTCAGTGCTGCGATAACAATAGCCTCGGTCTGTCGTTTAGCAAGAGATTGTGGTGAGTCATCCACTGCTTCGCTTCTTCAATGCATCGCTCGATACGGTCGACTTCATCCGAAGCTTCTCCGTCATGCGTTCCAGTGAAGGCAGCGTGCAGCTGAGTGTCATTTGCCTATAGATGGTATTGCAGATTATGCTTCCTGAAGATGGCTCCCAAAGGCAAAGTGTACATGGAGAAAAAAATTGGGCCCAACACAGACCATCATCGCGACATACGTGCAGCGTGTCCAAATACTTCCCAGAGAATAATATCATATAAGACATTATATTTTATTTTACATACACGCGCGCATGCACGCACCAGTGCACTGATGTATGCACGATTGCACGAATGCACATGTACACACGTATATAGCGTGCTCTAACATATGCATAATTTCCGAAATTGGCAGGCACGTGGTTGTCCTGCGTTAATTGTCGTATTTGGTGTTGTTTCTGTGTAGTAATTTGAGAAACAATTGACGCACGACATAACAAAGTGGATATCGTTCAGGAATGGACCAAATAAAGCTCACCGACTCTATTACGCAGAACAGAAGACAGGCCAAGCTTGCGAAGATGATAGAAATGACACCCCACGTCTCGATCAAGGAATAAAGGTGAAGCTGATAACTGTGAAGACATTCGTTGTCCAGTGTGTATGTCCGATACCACGGAGGTGTCCCCGGGCAACTCTGAATGATGGCGGACTAGATATGTATGATGGTGGCGTTGTCGAATCTACCAGCTCACACGGGACTATATGGAACACTCATTTGATGGCTGCATGTTCGCATACAACAGTGTTTGACTTCTCTCGATCACTGAACTGTTAAATTGTTCACTGTACCGGCTTCTTTTGAAGTAACATTAAACGTGATAGTTCTGCAGAAGCGAGGAACTCTGTGCGCTTGGGCGCCTCGCGGTGCACGGAGGGACGCTATGTTCACCCATCCATTCATTGCTCATCGGCGTATTTGAGGGGGGGGGCGAGTCCAGTTGAGAATATGTTTCGTTTCCGAGAGAACACGATCCCGGCAATCAGTGCGAGGAGGATCAGTAGACAGCACGCAGTAATCATCGCTATCAGGATCACAAGTCAAGAAATACATAGTGGTTGTACTACTTCATTTTATTTCTGTCCAACTTGCGTTTAATTTATTACATCCTTGTAATTGTCCCACCGCATACTGATATATGCACAAATATCCGCTACATGGAAGCACGGTCGTCTTCGTTAGCCGATGACTGTGATATGGACAAAGTATATTTGAAGACAGGTGTCATAAAATGCACAACCAAAGATAAAACATGTATGAATTTGTCTTCGATTGAGACACGTCTCGGTAAATATCTGAAAATGCAATCATGCGAACCATATCAAGTGAAGAAGATTTCTGTTGTAGATTAAAGTACAGGTTATGGTGGAGTCATCACCTCGGCACCATACACTTCGACGCCATTTATTTTCAGGAAACCTCCAAATACGTCACGGTTTCTTCGATGAAGCAATGTCGTTAACTCAGACACATGGCAGGTGGACCGTGGGAAAAACTAGGTTAAACGACCGCATTGTTGCAGCGCTTACTGCACCATCGACCCTACCGAGCCGCGTCATTGTCACTGAATACGACACGGACGCTGTTGATTGCTTTGTCATAGATGACACGGCGACGTGTATGGTATTTCTGAACGCACTCCGTTCAGGCGTACCACTGTTTGGCTTTCACGGTCCAGTGAACACGCTACATTGGTCGACACGACCATGGGCACAGTAGCACAGTGGATGGAATGTCGGATTCTCGGAATGTCGGATTCTCAGGCGTGGGAACCGGGTTTCGAATCCTCGTGCAGCCGTTTCGAAGCTTGAACAATTTTATTCACTGTAAGTTGCCGCATTTAAATCAGCTGTATGAATGAGTACCGGGCAATGTACAGTAATGGGTACACATCAACGTCATCGCGAAATATGTGCAGCGTGTACGAATACTTCCCAGATAAGTCGGTGTTGAAATGAATAGGTCTGCCAGTTGACTCCTTGTAAAGCGCTTTGAGCGGTCCCAAGAAACGGTGACAAATCTATATAAGACATTACCTTTTCTTATCCGACAAACTAGATATGCATGCGCGCATGCACGAACGAATGTACGAATGTATGCTAGATTGCACGAATGCACGTGTATATGCGTGTGCATATGCAGCACGTTGACAACACATTTCTCTCACTACTTCAGTTTTGTAACTAAATTATTTTTATTTCTTCGTCTGCTATAACATATTACTTACGAACAATACAATATGCTCATTACTAAACTCCACGATGTGATTGGTGGATGTTTCATGAACCGTTCGGTTGGAGCGGGTTTTGTGTAACGTGCAATTGGGGGCGTATTTGGTGTATCGAGCAATTGGGTCGTGCTTAGTGCATAGTACAGTTTGAGTGCATTTCGTATATCATACGTTACCCTCGTGTTCGGTGCATCGTGCATTTGCCATGTTTTTTTCTGTTTCTTCCAGTTGGCACATGCTTGATATTTTGTGTATCAGTGAAGTACATTTCGGACATGTTTTATAAGCGCGCGCGCGCGCGCACGCACGCACGCACGCACGCACGCACGCACGCACGCACGCACGCACGCACGCACGCACGCACGCACACACACACACACACACACACACACACACACACACACACACACACACACACACACACACACACACACACACACACACACACACACACATTTCATGCACCCACATACACATACATACATTTTATGCACCCACATACATTGGTCACGTTTTTTTCTCTTCAAATGACCGACACTTTACTCGATTGACATATATCCAGGCTTTAAAAATAAAACAATTAAAATATTTGTTTTCCCCAAGAGCCCAACATACGTCAGCAACATTCCACGTTCGAAGTCGCACCCCCGCCCCTTGTGCAGGGCAACACAGTGCGTTCTCATCTGGCATTCACGTGCCTCTCCCTTGACTGTATCTGACTGAGTAGTTGATCTACGGATGGTCCAGAGTCGCCTCGTTCCCCACCAAGTAGCACACATGGCTTTGTAATAGGTAAATCATACGTGGGTTAAGTTGTCCACCTAAATTGACACATTCAACCCAAGCACCGCACTGCAATTTTTTAGTTTACCCAACTGAGTCCTGAAAAGACTCAAATAAACTGGTATCGAGTAGTTCTCACAATCTCGTACGTTTATGATTGCTGAACCATGGTCGTGATAACGTTTGACTCAAGGCACAATTAATTAAAAGGTCCACTACGTGCTGAATCATGGTCGTGTTAATATTTGGCTCAAGGTATTGAATTAAGTCATTGTTAGTTGACGCGCGAGCGAACTGTCGCCGTTACTTGCAAACAGTGATGCATTGATGTAGTTCACTTCCATATGCCATCTTTCATTCAAAACCAAAATACAAACACTTTTATATAACTTGTGCAGTATTGTACTGTACGGCCGATAGTGGTTCCATACATACACACACGCGCACGCACTCACATACATGACCATGCATGCATAACGAACGCACGCATGCACACACGGCTACCTCGTTCTGTGAATCCAGCTGTAGTTTAAATAGTTTCGAAAGGAGTAGCTAACCTGCGTCAAATGTCCGCATCACGAACGTTCATACCGTACGATTTCACATCAGCGTACGGAGTGGAAGCTTTGTGAGACCGACCCCAGCATGTTTACAAATGTAGGAAGTGAAAAAGTATGTACAATTTTTTATTTGCCGTTATATAACGGGAATAACATACTGTTTGTTGATGTCACTCGAGTGTCACCACCCATATAACATCACGAGTGTTGGCTGCATCAACAAACACTGTATTATTGCCTGATTATACAATGGCTAGACGTGTTGATATCTGCTCGATGTTCACAAACGTATGCTTAGCATTATTCCGTAATCAGAATAACGTCTTTCGACGCCTTGCCGTGTATGATGTAACTTTGGACAATCGAAGAATAGACGCATGACGTTGTCAACAATTGTTCGTAATTATTCACGTAGCACAACAACTGCAAAGGGTAATTCGATTGTTCGTAGAAAGGGTAACAACGGGGTGAATTTCGGAAAACTAAAATTGAGGCAACTCGAACGTGGGTTCATAGATGAACCCCTGAAAGTAACATAACATATAAACATATAAACATACTCACGGTGGATTGTATTAAGGTTACTCATTCTGCAGTAAAATCTCAACCCATATGTTGAACAAACAGCAAATAGAATTGGAAGTGATACGTGTGTTTACAGTTGACATAGTAAACCTATAAATACAACATGCATGCATGAACATAAGTCTTCGATATATTTCACTCAGGGACGGATCCATGGTTTTGAGATAGGGGCGTGACAATGTATGAGTGACGTACAGTCAGCGGCAAAGTCGCGCCGCAGCTCTGCCATCCGGGGCGTGACATACTCACCCGTGAACATGCTGTCCAAACACTGGCCTCATAGATGTTTGGCGTGAGTGTGCTTGCCCGGCCAAGCATAACGGCTTTATTTACAACATTTGTATCTCTATCAATGTTATGCGCACAACTAGCGCCATCACATTTCATAACTTATATAATATGTTTAACAGAGCCTGTTTGTGTGCAAGTCATGCTGTCGTGCCTTATACATGTACGTACGTATGTTTGAGCCAATCAGAGACGGATAAACCTTTTGCCGCGCGTGACAGCTCTGGTTCTTAAACGCTTGTTGGGCGCTGCGAATCATTAACAGAAAGAGTCGCCGTTCCTGCTGCTTCGAATCTTACAATAACGATATACTTATTCTTTATCTGCCGCCAAAGAACAGTATGTTTCACATTACTGCCATTATAATGTTGGTGGTCAGTTTAGGCTTGGTCAGTGGTCAAGAGACTGGCCTCGGAATAGATACCTGCACGTACAGTTTCGTTGTGCAGAGTCCGTACTGTGAGAAGGACGTGGGCGCAGACGCCGCGGCTGATATACAGAGACTGCAGGTGAGTGAAGGGTGTAGGGTGGGAAGCAATTCAAGAGGTGAGTGAAGGATGTAGCGTGCGAAGCAATTCAACAGGTGAGTGAAGGATGTAGCGTGCGTAGCAATTCAACAGGTGAGTGAAGGATGTAGCGTGCGTAGCAATTCAACAGGTGAGTGAAGGATGTAGCGTGCGTAGCAATTCAAAAGATGAGTGAAGGATGTAGCGTGCGTAGCAATTCAACAGATGAGTGAAGTATGTAGCGTGCGTAGCAATTCAACAGATGAGTGAAGGATGTAGCGTGCGTAACAATTCAACAGGTGAGTGAAGGATGTAGCGTGCGTAGCAATTCAACAGGTGAGTGAAGGGTGTAGCGGGCGTAGCAATTCAACAGGTGAGTGAAGGGTGTAGCGTGCGTAGCAATTCAACAGGTGAGTGAAGGGTGTAGCGTGCGTAGCAATTCAACAGGTGAGTGAAGGATGTAGGTGCGTAGTAATTCAACAGGTGAGTGAAGGGTGTAGCGTGCGTAGCAATTCAACAAGTGAGTGAAGGGTGTAGCGGGCGTAGCAATTCAACAGGTGAGTGAAGGATGTAGCGTGCGTAGCAATTCAACAGGTGAGTGAAGGGCGTAGCGTGCGTAGCAATTCACCAGGTGAGTGAAGGGTGTAGCGGGCATAGCAGTTCAACAGGTGCGTGAAGTGTGTACTCGGCATAGCAGTTCAACGGGTGGGTGAAGGGTGTAGCGGGCGGGTAACTGGTGAGTGATGGAATCGTGTCGAGTCACTAGCATGCGTAGCTTGAAGTGCGTAGGAGCTCATTAGCAGTCCAGTTTATTTTCTGGCAGTCCAGTTTATTTTCTGGTGGTCCAGTTTATTTTCTGGTGGTCCAGTTTATTTTCTGGTGGTCCAGTTTATTTTCTGGTGGTCCAGTTTATTTTCTGGTGGTCCAGATTATTTTCTGGTGGTCCAGTTCATTTTCTGGTGGTCCAGTTTATGTTTTGGTGGTCCAGTTTATTTTCTTTGAATTGTAGATGTTTTACATTTGTGCAGTTGCAACGTAAAACAATTTCGCGAAAGATATGGTTTCCGTGTACATCGACCCTTAATTGACGTACCATAACATAGTCCTGTGTAGACGTTTACATTACCTGTAGCGTATGTGATCTGTGAATATCAATCCCAGGTGAACACCCAACAAAATGTGTGTGTTTGATATCACCAGCCAGCTTACGTCACACGGAGCGCCATAGGAGTGGGTTTGGGTTTTCGTTAAATCAAGATTCTTCATCGATACACACGAGTTGCATTCTGACAAGTACGTGTTCAACATATATGAGTGATACGAAATAGTCTGCTAGCTCAATATTTGTCGTGCATTTTGCTAGGACAAAACAATCCACGTTTATGTAGCCGACGATAACCCTTGCAACTGCCGAAAGTAAAATTATACCATTGATCCTTTCGATCTAATGGTGTTGGCCTGAACGTTTGCTATTTGTATTATTATTTCGTTTGGATGGCGGGCTTGTTAAATATTGTTTTCTTTATAAAGGCGTTATTACAAATGGTTCGTTGTAAGGATTAGGATGATTATATCGCATTGATGAAATTCCAACACTGTCTTTTGACAATAGAGTGCTCGCCGTCAGGCTCGCAATTGTTAGTTATCATATATATGCAGTGTGCGATAATGGCATTGTATATTATTTCCATTTAATTGGTTAGCTTGTGACATAAGAAAACCACTCTGTACACGAAACACGCCCTAACCACACGATACACAAACCGCGGTCAAACTACACGATACATAAAACACTATCAAGCCACACGATACACGAAACACGATCAAACCACACGACACAAAAGGACACTTCCGAACCACACGATAAACAAAACTCGGTCAAACTACACGTTACACAAACCACGATCAAACCACACGATACCCATAAACACAGTCAAACCACATGATACAAGATCAAACTACACGACACACATAACCCGATCAAACCATATGTTACATGAAACACGGTAAAACCACGCGATGCATAGAAACACGGTTAAACCACACGATATACACAACATGATCAAACCACATGATACACGAACCACAATAAAACCACACGATACATAAGACACGCCGCAACCACACAACAAAACAAAACGAGATAAAACCACACGATACACATAGCACGACCACACCACATGAAACACAAAACACGATCAAACCACACGATACACAAAACACGTGTTTCATTTATCATAAGGCTTGATTCTTGTATCGTGTGGTTTAATTGTGTTTTGTGTATCGTGTGGTTTAATCGTGTTTCGTGTAACATGTGGTTTGATAGGTTTTCCTGTATCGTGTGGTTTGACCATGTTCCGTGTATCGTTTGGTTTGATCGTGCTTTGTGTATCGTGTGGTTTGATTGTGTTTCAGGTATCATGTGGTTTGATCGGGTTTCGTGCATTGTGTTGTTTCATCGTGTTTTATGTATCGTGTGGTTTTATCGTGTTTCCGGTATCATGTGGTTTTGTCGCGTTTCGTGTATGTAGTTGTTGGACCGTGTTTCCTGTATATAGTGGTTTGACTACCTTTAATAACACACACGCGAGTGTGCACACACATACGCACGCACCTGCACGCACGGACGCGCACACGCTCGCACATACATATACACACGCACGCACACAAGCACACGCACACAAGCACAAACCCTCACGCACGCACGCACGCACGCACGCACGCACGCACGCAAGCGCAGGCGTACACACATTCCGGTGATTATTATTTATTTCTCAGTTTTTCACCTTCGAATGCCCGAAACGTTGCTTTACGTGGTAATGCACGCTCACGCGCAAACACACGCACACGCACAAAAGTGCGCACGCGCACGCGCACACGCACACGCACACGCACACGCACACGCACACGCACACGCACACGCACACGCACACGCACGCACGCACACACGCACGCACGCACGCACGCACGCACGCGCACGCGCACGCGCACACGCACACGCACACGCACACGCACACGCACACGCACACGCACACGCACACGCACACGCACACGCACACGCACACACACACACACACACACACACACACACACACACACACACACACACACACACACACACACACACACACACACACACACACACACACACACACATTGTTTTTAAAGGTTCTGCTCATACGGATAGTTCGAAGTTTTATACGCGCAACATTGTTGGTTTACCTTAAAATGTTCGCCAATTGTTCTTTCTGTTTTATGTGTATGTTTTGCTTTATGATTGCTATCAAATTAGGGTATCCCGACAACCGCTGAATATGTGAATGGAATATTATAAAATAACATGAAATGTCATTACCATCAGCCCAGAGAAGCAAATGATCTATGTTTTATAGTTTTTTCTCACTAAGGCAATTATCCAATTCCGATGGTTACTTTTCACTGTTAAGCACACTTTTTTCAACGTTCATGAAAATATTAAAACCTACATTTTGAAGAAATTGTTTTGTGAACTGTGACTGGAATGTTTTTGTTGCAATTCAAAATTATATCAAACCAACACCTGAAAGATTGCAAACTTTTCCCCAAAAAAATTTGCTATGCATTAGAATCGTACTAACAGAATGCAAAAAAAAAAAAAGGCCAAATTGACGACAGAAGATGCCACTATAAACAACAGGGTGGAACTCAACAATTTAAAACTGGCAAGGCCACGTGGTTGTCTCATTACCGTATCTCGTTGTGTTCGAGATTTGAACTTGATCGGGTTATAAATAGCTGTATGACATCATTGAAAAGCAATGGTCGACAGGCTGGCTGCTATGCATAAATACGAGGTTTGGCGTTTTGTGCCGCTGTGCCGGGAACGTTTTAAAATTAATTATGGTTATTATTGGTAGATGAAATTGTTCTTTTCTTGGATTAATTTTAATACGATATATTAAAATTGAAGATGCATAAAAATCAGTAAAAAGCTATGTACACACATGCACATAGAAGTGCCTTGATAACCCTATCGATGTAGTGCCACGGGTCTTTAAGTGTATTATCCATCATTACGCATGCGTGACCGGAAGACGTTTCTCAGAAGTAGGGAGGAAGAAGTAAGAGGATATATTATATTCAAATATTATGATAGATTGCTATAAAGACTGGGTGTGGCAGGAAGTGAAAGGTGGGAGGTTGGTCCTAAAGATCGGTGCGTGGTGAGAGGTGGGATTGGTTGGGAGTTGTTGGGGGATTCTTAAAATGGCGATAGAGAGAGGAGATTGGCCACACAAATAGGTGGAATGTGGGAGGTTGAGACTCCTGCCACACCCCCATTCAGTGAACACAATTATGATATAAAGAATGTTGTCCGGCGAATGACGCCCTTCCAATGACAAGAATTTTTTTTACATCAAAATAAAAACGAGACCACATAATTATATTACTTTATAAAAAAAACACTGTATTGTGATTATGTTGTTGCGTACCTTAACTTGGTATCATAAAGGACATTAAATACCCCTGTCAAAAACCCTGCTGAAACGTGGAATTTCTGCAGAGTTAACCAATAGCGGTTGTCCCTGGGATGGCGTACGGGACCTTAACTTTAATTGGTCGCTGGTCGGACGAGTATTTCGTGCGAACGCTCTTTGAAGTTTGGACGCGGGCGTGTCGACAAACACAGGAAGTGGGGCGAAGTACAAATGATCTAGTGATTTTATGCACAGTCGGAAAATATCACGAATAATAACAACGTTGAAAACTAGCTTCAGAGTCAGAGAACAAGTGTCAGAGAACAATTGTCAGAGAACAAGTGTCAGAGAACAAGTGTCAGAGAACTAGTGCAAATAAACAATGAGAAAAAAACATCTCGCCAAAATTGGTGATCAAATAAAAACTGGTATTCACGAAGCATTTTATTCACAAATAGGCAAAAATATGCATATTATTTAATTTAAACTTTTGGAAATATGTATTTTGTTTAAAGTACTTTTCTCCAAATATCATCCAATACCTTAACTTTCGAAGCGTGTTTTAATAACGTTGCAATGTCATGTATTCTTAGGACGCCACTGAGAAATTAAAAACACGAGATGATGAACTGGCGAGCAAAGTTACAGCTCTCACAAGTGAAAATGAAGCACAGAAAAGAGAACTTACTGCCATGAAAACTGCAGTGTCGCTTCTGAGAAGTCGGCAAGCAGCTAGCGTCGGCGAGACAGTAACCGCAGCGCCGCTGTCGGCCAATGTGATCGAGGGACTGACGTACATTGTCATGGGTGAGAAACTAATTTATATATATATATATATATATATATATATATATATATATATATATATATATATATATGTGTGTGTGTGTGTGTGTGTGTGTGTGTGTGTGTGTGTGTGTGTGTGTGTGTGTGTGTGTGTGCGTGCGTGCGTGCGTGCGTG
>SDWI01000745.1:179248-215722 GCA_009193005.1 Lamellibrachia luymesi | reverse complement strand
GACCAGTACCCACCACTAGCACCACGTACCAGTACCCACCACTAGCACCACTGACCAGTGAATACTGTAAGTTAAATATAAATATATAAGCAGCTGTTATTATTAGTCTTGATTTTCAACTCATGTGAGACATAAATTATATTTTTATTGATAGTCTGTTCAGGTAGTTTGTGATATGAAACGTACTGTAATTGATTGTAAGTGAAATCAATTTTCAATTATACAAAATATAACATTTACAATTACAGCAAAATTTCGAAACCATAATCAATTACAATTACACAATTTTGCTGTAATCAATTACAATTACATAATTGGACCCAACCCTGGAAACTGCTCTTGTTAGCAGTAGGCTTGACTATTGCAATTCCCTATATCATAATACTGCTCTCAAGGATATCATGAAACTTCAGCGTGTGCAAAATTACTTGTCAAGGGTAGTTACTAAATCGCCTCGTTTCCACTTCTAAAATCTTTGGCTACCGATTCAATGTCGCATTATTTCCAAGATTTGCACTATTACCTTATCAAGCACTTTCATCCAGGCAACCAGTATATTTACATTCGCTCCTCACTCCCGCAAGAAAAGCTAGGCAGCTTTGATCATCTACTTCACGTTTACTTTTATTCCCAGAGTTAAGACAAACATTGGAACTAGAGCTTTCTCAATTGCTGCACCTACTTTGTGGAACTCATTACCTGTCAGTGTTAAGTCATGTGAAGATATATCAACATTTCGGCGTCATCGAAATCTACCTATTTGACCTGGCCTATCCTTCTTAGCTCCTCAGCGCACCACCTTCACTGTTGAAGATTCGGAATTGAATTTGGAGTAAGATTTGCCTTTTTGGTATTGGTGCGCTGCTGAACTCGGTTTTCTGAGGATTTTGGCGTTATAGAAGTCTTCTTTATTGTATTGTATTGTAAAGTAAAAACAATAAACTAAAAATTGTTGTCCCTTTCCAGCTTAGGGTTATACACACTTGTGGATCAAATGTTACATTTAAAAAATTTAAATATAATATAAATGTGCTCTATCTGAAAACTTCAATTACAAATAAACAAATACACTTGATCAAATACAAATACGCTCTATTAAAATAGACGGTTAAATTCAAATACGTTATGTCAGAATGGCATTTACTAATATTTGAGATCCTAAAATGTGCATGTTCAAGCAGGTCAAATGCATTTAAATGCAAGTTGCCACAGTTGGTATGTATTTGACCAAATACACGGTTATACACCTGGTATGAGCTTCTGGAAAAACACAAATATGTAAAATCAGTGTATTTAACAACAAATACATCTTCGACCCCAACTCTGGAGTAGGTGCCACTACAGAAGTTTACAAAGAAAAACATCAACTAACCTTCTTGTCAGGATCCCAGATTCCTGTCTCATCAAACTGTAGTGTGGGACTGCCAGGTTTGGTGACATCCTTAAACAGTTGTCTGTGAGTTGCCTGCCACTGAAGACCAGCCTTGACAGGGTCACTGTCCACTCTGGCTTGGCCGATTGGCGGCTTCATGGCGTTGGTCGTCTGACTGCCAACTCCTGTCCACTCTGAGAACAAACATGTCATGGACACTGTGCACTGTACTGGTTATAACATACGCGCCAATCCTAGGCGTGCAATCTTACAGGTGCACATCTTGAGACTACTGACCGAAATCTGTAAGAACCACAAACTAACCCATACATCCAGTGGTTTGACGCCCGTGATCAAAAGGAATTCGCTGTACAAACTGGGATATATTGACTGGATTTCTTGAGACTTCAGTGCAGCTGATCACACGAGACTAACCCATTCATGAATCGCTCTTCAGGCATGTTTTGATCTGTTATTCACAAGCCATGTGGTAAAAGTGCACTGTATCCAATAATACAAAAAACTTTTCCAAATGTATGACACCATAACAAATGTCACATGTAAGACCATCAAACAGGTGAACCACAAGAGTTACTACGGGTGAACCACAAGAGTTACTACGGTGAACTATAAGAGTTACTACGGGGGAACCATAAAAGTTGTGTTAGTGGTTAATCACATTAGCCCCAACCAAGGTTCGTTTTCCCCTAAATAAGCCACATTTGGACAGGACAGTGGACCAACTGTGGTCTCAACACTGTCCAAAGTCTTAATGGATTGTTGACAATATAATAGTAAAAACGACAACAGCGTGTGTAACCTACTTGAGTCTTGTGAAGACTTGATGACTAGACGCTGGTTGTCGACTGTCTGTACACAGGTGTCTACGTTGACTACTGCACCGCTAGTCCACTACAACACAACATCAAAACTTCTCTAATATCATGAAAAGTCAAACCTATCTAGTATCCACTGACATGCTGGCTCAGTCGTGCAACTGTGTTATTTAGTTTTGGTGAAATCATTGGACAAACTGTTAATATTTTTACTGAATCTGGCCAAATTTCTACCAGAGAGGGCAAAAGTGATGTCCACAGTGAAGTACAGAACATTAGTCCTGCTAATATGGCCAACTCGCTATTCAGGTGCAAAATTACCAGATTACTCCAGCTGCTACAGCCAGTCACAGCTGAGCAGCCACGATCAGCTTTGCATCCGCCTGCCCACCAATGTCAGAACACAGCTACACACCTGGCGTGTTTACACAGCGACCAGTAAACTTTGTGGCCGCCTGCCCACCAATGTCAGAACACAGCTACACACCTGGCATGTTTACACAGTGACCAGTAAACTTTGTGGCCGCCTGCCCACCAATGTCAGAACACAGCTACACACCTGGCGTGTTTACACAGCGACCAGTAAACTTTGTGGCCGCCTGCCCACCAATGTCAGAACACAGCTACACACCTGGCGTGTTTACACAGCAACCAGTAAACTTTGTGGCCACCTGCCCACCAATGTCAGAACACAGCTACACACCTGGCGTGTTTACACAGCGACCAGTAAACTTTAAAAAACAATAAAAGAAGCAAGACCCACAGTCATTTTAGGTAACACTTTGAACTAAAATTCTTAGCGGATTAGAAAAAGACAGCGGCTTGGCCTTGACACTAACAATATGTCACACTACAGCGTGTACAGCTATTCAAACTTTCGCAAGTTACATGATATAACGATCAAAGTAAATTATTTTGATAACTAACAAAATTACACAATTTTTTATTAAACTGACTGCACATATTACTTACACTATTCATGCACTACACATTACTTACACTATTCATGCACTACACATTACTTACACTATTCATGCACTACATATTACTTACACTATTCATGCACTACATATTACTTACACTATTCATGCACTACATATCTGAACACCAACGAACCTGATTTGTGATGGGCTAAATGTTACTAAAGTTACTAATGTTGATCTAGATAAATTAGTTAAATGATCAGAAAAATGGCAAATGTTATTCAATTTTGGGAAGTGTAAATGTATACACATAGGACATAGAAACATGGACGAAGAATATAACATGGGGGATGCTGTACTAGGTAGAACTACACAAGAAAAGGACTTAGGAGTAACATTTAGTGCTGACATGAAAGTTTCAGAGCAATGTGGGATTGCTGCTTCGAAAGGAAATCAAATTCTAGTGCTAATTAGGAGAACTATCATGTATAAGGAGAAACAGCTATTTGTACCCCTGTACAAAGCAATAGTTAGACCACATTTGGAGTATTGTATTCAAGCATGGAGACCATATCGTAAAAAGGACATAGACAAGCTAGAAGGAATACAATGAAGAGCAACTAAAATTATTCCCGAATTGAGAGACCTTAGTTACAAAAGCCACTTATTACAATGTGGTTTGACAACACTAGAGACCAGGAGACTAAGAGGAGACCAAATAGAAGTGTTTAAAATAGTGAACAGTTATGAGGATAGGAATACGTTCTTCAAACTTAAAGAAGGCAGTAGAACCAGAGGACACAAAGCAGCATTAGTTAAGGAACAGTGTAGGTTGGACATGAGAAAGTACTCTTTCTCATAGAGGGTGATAAATGAATGGAACAAACTGCCAAATGATTGTGTTAATGCTAGTAGTGTGAATATGTTTAAAAATAGAATTGACAGATATTTGATAAGGGCGGGCTACACATAGATAAGAAAATTGTTGGACTCTCGATAAGCCAATGGCTTCCTTGTCCACTTGCCATCTGGAACTTGTTGTTTGGAATGGCAATCTTGTTAAATCTAAATGAATTAAGGAGAGAGTTTTAAAGAAATACTCTTTGCATTGTTGATCAGAGCTATTAATAAATTCTAAATGATACTGTTGACGTAAAACTTACAGACACAAATCTTTGCAAGAACTTACCAAGTAAACAACCACACAGGTTGGCTTTATCCCGTATCTGAGTAGAACTGGTCTCAACACGTCACGGACTGACTTCTCTGGACAGGCCTTCACTGCCAGTGACCGGGTCGGAATGTCAACACGAACCACAGCCCTCCTCACTAGTTTCACTTCCACACAGCCAAGGGTCGACACGTCCTTGGTCAAGTCCACAGGCTGGGGGATATATGTATCAGGCGAATTAAATATTGCGTGAACATCCACACACAATCTAACTGGCCGGACAGATGCAGCATCTGGCCGGCCAGATGCAGCATCTGTCCGGCCAGTTAGATTGAAGCCTTTTGTTGCTTCACTGCTTTTCAGCATGAAATCTCATCAAACTAAAATAAAAATTAAGCCACACCACAAGACATTTCACTAATTAAAATCTAACTGTGAACTTCTTGTAGTCAGAAAAGGAAGTCAAAGGTACAAGATATCCTATAATTTTAGGCTATACAAACGCTGGATGCAGAAGTGAATGTTAGACCGACCTTGGTATAACATTAGGTCACCCACAAATATGAGGAACCAAATTATTTGGCCAGTTAAATAAGTTTTCCCTTCACATGTACCCTTGCACTAATCTCTAATCAGTCTCAGCAATGACAAGTTGTCAGCTATAACTGATCCCTAATCAGTCTCAGCAATGACAAGTTGTCAGCTATAACTGATCCCTAATCAGTCTCAGCAATGACAAGTTGTCAGCTATAACTGATCCCTAATCGGTCGCAATTTCCTTCTAATCACAACTATTCAGATTTACTTACTCAACATTTCAGCTGCCGCCAGCAGCCTTCAGCAGGAACTGAATTCTGGGACGACTGATGGCTCTTTAATCCATCTCGCAAGGTGGATTAAAGAGGCCATATAGATCAGAAAGATGACACCAATCATGAATCGAGGCGAGGGTGATAGATCTGCTTCCCGTGCCAACTGGCGAGCAGGATAAAAATAGTAATCCCAGAATTCAGTTCCAGATGAAGGCTACTGACGGTAGCCGAAATGTAAATCTCACTAGCTGTGGTTAGAAGAAAATCGCTACTTCATTATTCCCTACAAACTTTTTGTAAATTTTTTTGCATAAGAGTCCGTGTAAAATTTGCTTCTGCTGGCTGGACACGTTTGACCGACACTGACCTTGTCGGAGTCGGTGTGAAGGACGGCGTACTGAGCGAGACAGAGCTTGCGACGCTCACAGACCTTGACTAGAGCCGACAGTAGACTCTGTCCCGCCACAGGACAAATAACAGTGGTTGTGTCACCTGGTAGACACACACGGCAGAACAACTCTTTTGTCACCCGGTCACCCGACACTTCCTGCAAACACAACGTGACAACATCACACTGTAGTCTTACAGTAAACACAAGTATTGTATTTGAGGACATGTCTAATGCACTTATAGCTGCATCCGCACTTTGATTTGTCTCATTTCAGACAAATTTCACAAAAACTAAAAAATTACTATGGACTGTGACATGCTAACTCATTTGGTATTTAGTTTTAAAGAAATCATCGCACAAACTATTATATTAATTTTGGTTATATATACCATAACTATATACGCTATATGGTTATTCACACTTTCAAAAGCACAGACTCTCATTAAACCTGTTGAGCATATTAAACTGTGTACATACTACAGATTGCTTGGTATGAGATGGCCCTATACATACTGGTGTTGCTGCCTTCAGCTGTTGACATATCTGAGTGAAGTCAGTGATGTCAGCCTGACTCTTGGTGCCATCAACGCCATCAGTCTTGCTGCCATCCACGAATCTCTGTAGGTCCGAGTCAGTGGCGATCCTTGACAACCTCTTCTCACTCTTGTCTATAAACACAACCACACACATCACAGGTTTCTCCTCCTGTAACAATACATCTTTAAAGGTTCTGTAAACACAACCACACACATCACAGGTTTCTCCTCCTGTAACAATACATCCTTAAAGGTTCTGTAAACACAACCACACACATCACAGGTTTCTCCTCCTGTAACAATACATCTTTCAAGGTTCTGTAAACACAACCACACACATCACAGGTTTCTCCTCCTGTAACAATACATATTTAAAGGTTCTGTAAACACAACCACACACATCACAGGTTTCTCCTCCTGTAACAATACATCCTTAAAGGTTCTGTACACACAACCACACACATCACAGGTTTCTCCTCCTGTAACAATACATCCTTAAAGATTCTGTAAGCACAACCACACACATCACGGGTTTCTCCTCCTGTAACAAAACATCCTCAAAGGTTCTGTAAACACAACCACACACATCATGGGTTTCTCCTCCTGTTACAATACATGTTTAAAGGTTCTGTAAACACAACCACACACATCACTGGTTTCTCCTCCTGTAACAATACATCATTAAAGGTTCTGTAAACACAACCACACACATCACAGGTTTCTCCTCCTGTAACAATACATCTTTAAAGGTTCTGTTGTCACTTGTCTTGGTCCAAACTTATTTCATGAAAAATCTAAACCATCTAGTATCAACTATCCATCTAGTATCAACTACGACATACTAGCTTTTTTTTTAAAGTTTTGATGAAATCATAGAACTATTAAGTTAATTTTGGTTCGGCCGAAACAGCAGTTTTTGCCGATCAGAATCTCTCAATTGGGACAGACCGTGATGTAAAATATACATTTCTTGAACCAAATCGAAAGTGGCCAACACAAACATTACACTTATAATAAATAAAACAGTTCTAAAACATAACACAACAGCAAGACAAGGCTGGTAATAAATATCAACAATGCAAGACAAGACAACTGAAATAAGCAACACAACGTTTTACTTTTCTAAAATATTTAATTTGCCATTTTAATGCATCAAGTAAGTAAAGCGATAACTCACTTCGAACCCATGGCAACAGAGACCTGCGTCGTCTCTCATCTCCGCCCTCCTCAGCCGCTGTCGTTGATTTACTTTTTTTTATTTTCTGAAAAAAATTTATTACCACTGCAACATATAGAATGTTTACAAAATGTATTTCAGTGGCACAAGTGATCCTGTTGAAAGACTTGAAAACTGTTGTTACTATCAAATGTCCTATTGACAGTTAAATGTACTATCAATAGTACTGAATCGTCACATCGACTACTGTGATGTATCAACAGTTCGACGTGTTGTTCCACCCTTACAAATAATACTCTTGGAAACCTCCCAAGTTCTGTCTTCAAAGACTTTACACAATATGCCATAAACTTGGTGAAATGTTCACCAGGCTAGGAGAATGATCCAATACAGATTTTCTTTAACAGAAGCATGAGATGGATAAAGGAGGCCTTCTGGATCAGAAAGTCAACACCTATCATAAATCAAGATGAGGGGGTACAGGCCGAGGGGTGTACGGACTCAGCCAAGTATGGAGCGGCATGCAGCAATGCCATCTGGCGAGCAGAATTCAGTTGCTGAAGAAGGCAACCAATGGATTCTGAAATGATGAAGTGAGTAAACTTCAATAGTTGTGTTGAAAAAAAAACCTATTTTAAAGTGTCATCAACTGTTATACCAGAAAGTGTCTGCTACCTTTCTGTCATCCATCTTGTCCCCTGAGATGACTTCGTCGACAGAGTCAGTGGGATACGGAGGCTGCTTCCCCTCCATCACTGCCATGATGCAGGCCTTGTATTGGTTGGACTTGAGGAAGCGCACATAACTGTCATGCTTCATAAGCTGGTAGATCTATAAGGGCACGACCACAGTTCTTATAGCAATATATGCAGTACAAATTTTTATTTCTAAGTGAAAAAACTTCCTGGTTTGGTGGAAAATGTCCTACATAAATGACATAATGTCCGAGTAAAAAAATATGCTTGAGCGTTGTGTCATTGTACATGAACAACACCTTGTAGTTCTGAACCCGGTATTGGTAACTCAGGTTTTCAGTAAATGTGGCAAAAAAACTGCCCTAAGGGGCCTACTCATGGAATACCTGGGTAAATGTTATCTGATGTGCTAAATAAGTTGATTATGCCTAATGAAGTATTACATGATCTATGCAGATTTGTGTCACAATGTTAAATTCACCTTGTTATCTTGGTATTATATATTCTGTGTGTGACTTCACCTGGGCAGCTTTGCAGCCATATTCATGGAAAACTTGAGTTACGAATTCATAAAAGTCTATTGAGGATGTTTGTCTTGCCTCACATACCTGTCTCTGTGCAGCATCAAAGAGTTCTGGCGATGCGGTCTGTACCCCCCGCTGAGTCTCACATACCTGTCTCTGTGCGGCATCAAAGAGTTCTGGCGATGCGGTCTGTACCCCCCGCTGAGTCTCACATACCTGTCTCTGTGCGGCATCAAAGAGTTCTGGCGATGCGGTCTGTACCCCCCGCTGAGTCTCACATACCTGTCTCTGTGCGGCATCAAAGAGTTCTGGCGATGCGGTCTGTACCCCCCGCTGAGTCTCACATACCTGTCTCTGTGCGGCATCAAAGAGTTCTGGCGATGCGGTCTGTACCCCCCGCTGAGTCTCACATACCTGTCTCTGTGCGGCATCAAAGAGTTCTGGCGATGCGGTCTGTACCCCCCGCTGAGTCTCACATACCTGTCTCTGTGCGGCATCAAAGAGTTCTGGCGATGCGGTCTGTACCCCCCGCTGAGTCTCACATACCTGTCTCTGTGCGGCATCAAAGAGTTCTGGCGATGCGGTCTGTACCCCCCGCTGAGTCTCACATACCTGTCTCTGTGCGGCATCAAAGAGTTCTGGCGATGCGGTCTGTACCCCCCGCTGAGTCTCACATACCTGTCTCTGTGCGGCATCAAAGAGTTCTGGCGATGCGGTCTGTACCCCCCGCTGAGTCTCACATACCTGTCTCTGTGCGGCATCAAAGAGTTCTGGCGATGCGGTCTGTACCCCCCGCTGAGTCTCACATACCTGTCTCTGTGCGGCATCAAAGAGTTCTGGCGATGCGGTCTGTACCCCCCGCTGAGTCTCACATACCTGTCTCTGTGCGGCATCAAAGAGTTCTGGCGATGCGGTCTGTACCCCCCGCTGAGTCTCACATACCTGTCTCTGTGCGGCATCAAAGAGTTCTGGCGATGCGGTCTGTACCCCCCGCTGAGTCTCACATACCTGTCTCTGTGCGGCATCAAAGAGTTCTGGCGATGCGGTCTGTACCCCCCGCTGAGTCTCACATACCTGTCTCTGTGCGGCATCAAAGAGTTCTGGCGATGCGGTCTGTACCCCCCGCTGAGTCTCACATACCTGTCTCTGTGCGGCATCAAAGAGTTCTGGTGATGCGGTCTGTACCCCCCGCCGAGTCTCCTGCTGGGCGAAACTGTCGACATTGACTGCGTCCGAGGCACTCGTGGCCAGGTGACAGCTGAAGATCTCCTGGGCCTCTCGCTGCCGCTGGAACATGCCACACAGGTATGTGAGGGTCAGTGCTTAAAGGGGTGCGTAGAGGGGTGCAGCAACTAGACCGGACTGTCAACTGAGAGGCTTGACTGCTGCTATTTCGAATCTTGGGTAACTTCGTTCACCCAACTTTGTCTGTGTCTTTCATAAGAGACATTAAAATATGGGCCTGTAACCATTAATCAATGCATCACTATATCGCAATACACGGGTTAGCAATACAGTGCTTCGATACACACACAGCGTATAGATGATCGTCAGAATACGGACGGAACTGCTATTTTTTACACAAGAATCTATCTTTCCTGTTATTCTGAGTAAAGTAGATTCACATTTAATAATCTTGGAGAATGCTGGGGAAACACCAAAGCAAAGATGGCAGACGAGGTTGCGAAAATCGTAACGGGTTTGAATATTTTTGAAGGTTATTACGCCTATTTATTTCGTACTGGTGATATTATGGAGGCAGACAATCCAACTGACACTATAATATGCAGAGACATTCTGATTACTGTGATATTTGGCTGCGAAGCTTTGATTTGGAGTGAATCGAGAACATGCCCGACCCCGGACAGTGGCAGCGGGCGCAAAAGGTTAGCATAACTGATTTAGCAAATAAAATTCATATTGAAATGTTTATTAAATTCATTACTTTATTTTACTGGTCTGCTAGTTATAAGAAATGAACAACAATATTTGATATGGTTTATATTTCTTAAATTATTATTTATTCTATTTTAAAGCAGTGTCTGTTTTAGCTTTAAGGACTAAAACTTTGCTGGGCCGGTTAATTTTTTGCTAATTTCAGACACTGATACATATATATATATATTGTTGAAACCATAAATTGCATTTAATATGTATTATAAAGCAATTTTAATATGTTTGCTGACCTACAGTCAATATGTTTTTAATTTTAGTAAGTATAACGATATGTATGGTATTGTGACTTGGGGATTTGTTCAATAAACAAGCGTGAAGCAGTGCTGTGATATAACACTTACCTGTTCATCATCTTCTATCTGTTTGTAGTGTTCACATCGGTTCCAGAACTTTATGTTTTCTTCACTGAATTCTTTCTTTAAAAAGTCCTGCAACATCAACACAACTGATGTACTTATACAAATAAAACCTCAATGGTTTGTGCAAGTTAAACCCCAGAAAACAATTATTGCCCACATAAATAAGTTGTGAAAATAATGAAGTTATGCAACATATACGATAAAATGAGACAAATTGTTTGCGCACTTTCTAAATGCTTTCTTGGACAATTAACTTGTGGGCAGTTCCACGGTGTCGGACGTACATTTCGTACACTTTAGCCATGCACTGCATGCTGCGATAGAAAGTACCACAACTTTTTACTACCATATACTATAGGGACCAACTATGACATCATTGTCATATATAAACTTCCTTCCACCCTAGTCATTCTAGACATACGATGAAAAACATGCATGGTGTCGGACGTACTCACACGAACTTGAATTTTCCACCTGAGTAAGGTCATGTCCAAATCTCTGTGATGTGTGAGGGCATATTGGAAATGTTATGTTATATGCTGATAGGGCAGGAGTTTATCTTTTGACTACATCCAATAAAATGTTGTGTCTGTGGTACACTGAAGAATTAGAGAATAATTTGTCTGGTGTCGGATGTGCATTTTTTTGGTGTCGGACGTATCCGTGTGAAATACAAAATAACAAGTAGATATAAAATGATGCTTACATTTTCTAAATAACGTAGTTACAATGACAAAACACACTTTTGAGTTTAGATTGAATCTTTTGTATAAATGCTGAATGACCTTAGATAAAATACATCAGAACAAACTGCCAGGAGTGCCAACAACAGTTGGTGCATCAATCAACATTCACCTTGATTTCTCCATTTGTCATGTAAAAAAAAATCTGTGACCTCACCATGGAAATCTGCCCCTTCACAACAACCCTGTCACCCATATTGACTTCACAACAACCCTGTCACCCATATTGACTTCACAACAACCCTGTCACCTATATTGACTTTGATTTCCTGATGCACTTCTGTCGTGCATCCACAATTTCTATGTAGTAATGGTATCAAGTAATGGTGTCAATTAATGGTATCAAGTAATGGTGTCAATACTATCATCCAAAGAGTCGTCACTAATTGTTACTTCTGTTAAGTCCCGTGAATCAGATGTATCAGCATTCAGCAAATGCTTATTGCCTCTTGCTTATATGCAGTGCAACTGGTGAGTGTTAGCTATTGGGAGACAAGCTTGACATTCAATCCCGGATTTCGTAGTACAGCCAGATCCAACAATGCTACTGTTGTAGTTGCACTGCCTTTTCCACTTCTAGCGTAGCACCAAACTGCTCACATGACCATTCCACCAATTCCATCTACAATGCCCTTGTCATGTGATGTTGCTGAAAGATTCCAGTCATGACATTCTCTTCTTCCCACAGGTGCCGGTTTGAGAATAGGAATCTCTCTCCATCTGAGAATGCCGAAATCATGGTCTTGATATAATCTTGGATACTTAGCCTTCAAATGCATGAAGAATGTATCCATGAACACTTTAAGCTTGATGCACTGTAATTCACCCGAGACAATGGCATAGCTCTCAGCCTCAGTGATTCCACTATTTGTCCATGCATCACAGGCAGTAGAGTGTGACTTGGGCATAATTTGACAATCCACACATGGCAAAAGAAAGATGGCCACTGCCCACCAGTTTACAAGAAATAATGTCAGAGAGCAAAGACTAGTGATATTATAAAGTTTTAGATTGGTTATTGCTGCTTCAAACCCATTTACCCACTGTACTAGGTATTTAATGTCTAGTTCAATGGCCTTTTGTTGTGCCCCAATTGAATTTGGGTTTAGTCGGTGTAATTAGTTCCAAATGTTGTGCTAATCCAATTATATGGATTAAGAATAGCTATGACATTGATAATGTTTATTAACATCACACAGAAATTACAAACACTTATATTTTGTTAAAAAGTTGAATCTAATCAGCATGGTGTAAGGTGTCGGACATATGTGGTGTCAGACATACATTTTCTACATATGTCCGACACCACAACTGGTGGTTAATTATTGCATAATCAATAAATTTGTTTAATTTGTTTGTTCAAACAAATAAAATTAACATTATATCTCGGTTAGTAAAATCTTGCAACAATCCAACATCAGTGGCGGTTTTTTGTGTCAGATGTACATGAGTAACATGCTCATTACTAATTTAATTAAAAGTTTAAAATATACCTAAAATAGTTATATCATGTAAATTAACTAAGTATATGTCTGGGATTAAACTCCATAAAATTAATAAATATTAATAAATTATAAAGTAAAGTAGATATAGTGAAACATATTTTAATGGAATTTTTCATAAAATATTTTTTTTATTATTGTCATGTCATTAGTTGCATTATAAATGATTACATAACATCTGTTGAAAATGGATTAATGTGATATCTGAAACTATGGAATATTACCTTTCAAATGATACCAGACTTGCCCCATTTGAACCAGTTTATAAAAATGACATGACGCTTTACCTGAACGTGGAACTGCACTTGTGTAGTAAAGTGAACTGAATAGCGAATTCAGAAACAGAAAATTGCAAGCCTTTGAGATTTTGAGTCAAAACAACATCACCAAAGAAAAGAAGTGACTCGATAACGTCAAAGAATGGCCAGATAATAAGATATGCCACTCAACAATCTCTTTGAGGCAAGCCAGGAGAGATGCCGGTGATAATGGGTAGCTGATCCAGAAATGCATCCCAATGATCAACTCGGTCAAGGGTTTCAGCGAGTGAGAATAATACAGTACAATACTTACAGTGAATGCAGCCAATCCACTCTTGTCTGAAAGCAGGTTGTTGAAGTTGACGGCCCAGCTAGTGGCGCACCCTGCTGGTGGGGTGACACACTGCTGTGCACCTCCTGTCTTTGAGTTCTCGGACACAATGACTGAATCCAGCTGCTTCAAACTTTTGGCTGCTGACTGCAAAATATTTTGATACTAAAATCATTTGTAAATTAAAAAGTTTTTTTTTATTTTGGTGCACCCCTAGTCCTTCTTCTCCCTATCAACCTAGTAGTTTGCACAGATAATCTGTACCAATGTCTACATATTCAGCAAATTTCAAAATTGGAAACTTATGAAGTTAGAGGCACAGGTCAAATTTGTCACAGGTCTAAATTGAAGTAAATCCTGAGACATCAACTTTATTCTGAAAATTGGTTGATTTGACACGGAATGACCCCCCCCCGATAAATTAATTCAGCATTCTTGTGAAGTGAAGTAACTCTTGTTATAATCTTGAATTAAAATTCTCTTCTGCAGTTTTTGTCCTAAGCAGCTTTCCCATAAACAACATTAATATTAACTGTTAATTGAGAACTCTGCATTCATTTACAATTCTAGCCTTTCCTACAATCAGTTCTACTGGAGCAGTATGTATCGTATGACTTTTAATGTCACATGTCACGGTTTATTGTCACCCAATGAAAGGGAGAGCCACAAATGAAAGAAATGGTGCAGGAATGTGACAATACCTAAATGTTACGCTTGAGTGGCAGGCAGTCTGTGAGTGGTCACACACATATACTATTGGTACAAAGTATGATAGTTTTTATCATAAAATCATGTTATAAATATAGTATAAACTATATCTATCCTAGATAACATATTGACTGCCCAGATGTGTTTTTAATGTATAACTCTTTTTTATTTGACCAATAATCTATTTATGAACACCAGATCTAACCATCTCATTCAGTACATTAACAAAATATGCCCATGGCCATGGGCATTATGTTACTCTGTGGACATCTGACCCCGATAAGCTGTTTACAGGCATTGGAAATTGTTGACAGTTGTTTGGTTTGTTTACTGCGAACACACAGAGCTGTCTGATGCTCTGTTTGTTTACTGTGAACACACAGAGCTGTCTGATGTTCTGTTTGTTCACTGCGAACACTTAGAGCTGTCTGATGTTCTGTTTGTTTACTGCGAACACACAGAGCTGTCTGATGTTCTGTTTGTTTACTGCGAATGTTCTGTTTGTTTACTGCAAACACACAGAGCTGTCTCATGTTCTGCAGATAAGGTCTCTTTCCAACTTCCAAGGGTAGACGTACAGGACGAATACTCCTTATTCAATTTCAAAATAAGCAAACATTTCAGTCAAACAATTCTCAAAAACATATTTCTGGCAGAAAAGTACTGTGTACTTCATTTTTAAAGCAGGTCATGATATGCAGCCCATGAATTTAATCTTGAAACTAGACATAAAATACAAAGAATCTCTGCTAACAAACCTTTTCATTGATGACACCAACGTCATTCCCAAAGTGTCGAGATCGACGTGGCCGAGGGAGTGTCGCTGATGCGACTGACGCGTCACTTCTGCCAGTAGCACAGCTGTCACCAGGATCAGACTCGTAGTCGGCTGCATCAACAAAAACGTCCACTTCCCAGTGATCGTCCGTCATGAATGGCGGTGTCGATTTTGGCCGGCTGAACTTTGCAATGCGACTAGCAGGGCGCGACTGGGGGGTGCTAACCATGACCATACCCACAGGTACGGGGACTCTAGGGGCGACAGGCAAGGCTGCCCTCGCGGTCTTCCTAAACGCCCCTTGAGTGTGTTTGGCAGGCAGGGGTGGTGGCAGCATGGATGTGCTCTGATATTGAGTACTGGGTTGTCTGAAACGTGCCCCGTCTGTATCAAACGGATGTCGAGTTACAGGCAAAGCTTTCTGCAGAGCCATTTGTACTTGGCTCACAGAACGCTGGGTTTCGGCTGGTCTGGATCGTTTCGAGTGCGGCTGAACATGTGTGTCAGGTCGGCTCCGCTGGGTGTAGTTCCCACCACGATACGCATCGCTGCAAGTGTAGAAAATGTCTGAATTCTCGGCAGTGGCATCATAAGTACTCGTTGCAAGGCTAACACGAACAGCATCCCTTGCACTAGAACAGGAATACTTTGTTGACTGAGAAGACGACTTACGGTGAATGGTTTCCGACATTTTGGTTTCGACCGGCATTTCAACAACACATACCTTGTTACTGACCACTTCCTTACTGGCACAACCCACTCCACTGTCACTAGTACTGCTATTGCTATTGCTTCTAAGGTACCTGTTTGCTGCTGCTGCTGAATCCTCTGACAACTCCACGTGTGCCATGGCTGCATCCTCTAAGGCATCCTCTAGGTTACAGCACAACCGTGATATTGTCTGCAATATCAACGTAGTCGACGGTGGAAATTCTGCACAGCAATTCGTTGTTGGGTTCATTGTGCACTGTATGTTAAAGCTGTGTGCCTTCTGAACGTGAGTTGAATGTCGGTTTAACTGAGGGTCTATTGAGAACACGTGGCATGAGCTGCCCAGAAGGATGTTGCTCTGTGTTCCGTCACAGTTAGCATCAGACCGGTGAAGAGTCATCAAGCCAAAGAACCGTTTATCATCTGGACACACACCACATGACACAATGTTATCAGCCGGATAGTGGGCGATCGTCTTGCCTGGTGCGTTCAGGAGGTGGACTCCGTCACAGTTGATATGCATCAACACCGACGTGTGCATCTTTTGTTCAATGCGCAAACGACGCACGGCACCTTTCAGCGACTGTGTCCGCCAACTGGGTGGTCGTGCAAGCGCTGGCATCTCAATTGACCCAACATATCCGACCATGGCACGAATGTTGTCCAGTGGTAGTGCATTCACCTGCCGCCTATGACCAACGGTAGGTCTTTCAACTTGGCTCGATGAATGAACAGGAACAAATGCGTCCTGTGAGGGCCGCAGACTCGTTATAGATGCGGTTGCGACGCGGGGTCCGCTCTCCACTTCAACGCCTTGCGTCTTCGCAATGCCAAGTCGTGTCTCGCGCGTAATGATCGTGTGCTTTGGCCGCTGCTGGCCTCTGTATTTCAATGGAGCCACGGACGGACCTAACCGATGTTCAACCTGTTCAACTCTCTGCCAGTGAGATCGTACATCCTGTCCCTCATTGGCATCTCCCATCTCTGGGTGTAGACCGCCAAGTCTACTGTATCTGTCAGCCACCCCCAGAGCACCATTATCTAGGTCAGTGCCATCCACATATTGATGCTCCTTCCTACCCTGTGTGCGTCTACCACGTCGGTTTGGATATTTTGACTTCGGTCGGGTCTGAAAGTCTTCTTCCGAAGAATCAGAGCTGTTGTAGTTTTCAGCAATCTCTAAATCGAGACGCTCCAGTGACGAGCCAATCAGCCGCACCACGTCATCATGTGATGCATTGGACACGTTCAGTCCATTGACAACCATTAAGTAATCTCCTGTCTTCAAACCAGCACAGTCAGCTGGACTGCCGGTGACGATGCAGCTTAGAACACATGGCTGCTGACCAGAGATGGTGAAGCCGTAACCAGCACGGCTTCGTAATAACTCAATCGACCTCATGGCATGAGGTTGTTTCTTTCTGCGTCTGTGGTTGTGCATTGTTTAATCTGAAATAGTGAAAGACAATAGATTTCAGTATGGTTATTTACAACCAGCAATTATACAGTTCAATAATGATATCATATTGAAATATAACTGTTATTGAAATTATACAACTTTATGTCAACTTACAAACACTCATACGACAGTGCATAATCATGATAATATGCTATGTTTGATAAATAATTTTACATGTTAAACCAAGATTTCAAGAGGCAAAAGATAATGGATTAATTAGGACATCAACTGATATTATTGTATAGCACTGTAATTGATCGAAACATAATTATGACAAATGTTATAAATATTATATCTGAAGAGGACACCTGGGTCCACGGATGGAAGATCTGCAATCATTCAAAGATGTAATCCAATATTATCGAAATAGTTACTATATCACTAAGACAAAGACAAAGTGTGTGTGTTAATTTACTATGGAAGTGAAACAGATATCGACATAAATTCCTATCGCATCGATAACAGATCCTGACTGAGATAGCGGCGGTTCTGGCCAGGCGGTAATCATTTCATGCCTTTCAAGTTTTATGACTTGTGACGCCGAGTATGGAGTAGCACTGCCACTACTCAATTCAGACATTTCAGTTGTTTCGTCTCGTTGAGCACTCGATGGCTAAGCGTCAGTTTTAAGTTTACCAAGGCGCTCAGTTCCGCTTACGAAATATCCCATATATGAACTACGCAACGGTTTTTTCAGCCGACGTCATTATCAACTCTAAGAAGCACATTAGAACATTTAAAAAGTAAAAGACAACGCCCGCGACACGGCTGACTGAGCAAGTGTCAGACCAGGTCAACCGTTTGATCGCTGTTTAAAAGTACATCATACAACCACGTAAATCACTAACCCTCTCAATTTCGTAACAACCTCTACATCGCTTCTGATAACTCCACGCACTATTCGCTGCATCGGGTGGTTTTCATAAACTTTGTGGGTCCGTAGGAAACACGGACCTGGCATTTCAAATCACAACATGGACGACCTCGTGATCCGACCGCCCTCTGCTGGATGTTTTGTCAACTAGAAGTATCTACGTCTAACGGACACTTGAGTGAACCTAATCAGTGCCCATTAGTAGCCGTTAACCGTTTACCTGTCAGTGCTTGTCAACTTCACCCGCCGTGTACCCAGCAAGTTTGACACAGATCCCGGTTGTTCACATTTGGCGGTCTTAGCTTTGCAATTACTGAAGTTCTGGTTGTTGCGATGTATTGAATCATTGTCACAACAAACCGTATTAGTCTTAATATTAATTGTAGCTAACAAATAAATAAAACAATTGGAATTTTGAATAAACTGTGTTAAACCACAAAGCATATTATCTATCTATTATCATTCCTTATTCTTCCTCATATTAATTATGGTATTCTGCTATGGGCTAGGTCACCAAGCAAATCGACATTACATGCAGTTTGCAAAAAAAGGAATATATTTAAGAATCATTTCTATGAGTAAATATAATGATTTAACAAGATTTATCAAGATTGCCATACCAAACAACAAATTCTCGATGGCAAGTGTACAAGGAAGCCATTGGCTTATCGAGAGTCCAACAATTTATATGTGTAGCCCGCACTTATCAGGTATCTGTCAATTCTATTTTTAAACATATTCACACTATACTATCATTAACATAATCATTTGGTAGTTTGTTCCATTCATTTATCACCCTCTGTGAGAAAGAGTACTTTCTCATGTCCAACCTACACTGCTCCTTAACTAATGCTGCTTTGTGTCCTCTGGTTCTACTGCCTTCTTTAAGTTTGAAGAACATATACCTATCAATTAACATCCTCATAACCGTTCACTATTTTAAACACTTCTATTTGATCTCCTCTTAGTCTCCTGGTCTCTAGTGTTGTCAAACCACATTGTAATAAGCGATTTTTGTAACTATAAGGTCTCAATTCTGGAATCATTTTAGTTGCTCTTCGTTGTATTCTTTCTAGCTTGTCTATGTCCTTTTTACGATATGGCCTCCATGCTTGAATACAATATTCCAAGTGTGGTCTAACTATTGCTTTGTACAGGGGTACAATTAGCTGTTTCTCCTTATACGTGATAGTTCTCCTAATTAGCCCTAGAATTTGATTTCCTTTCGAAGCAGCAATCCGACATTGCTCTGAAACGTTCATGTCACCACTAAATGTTACTCCTAAGTCCTTTTCTTGTGTGGTTCTACCTAGTACAGCATCCCCCATTTTATATTCTTCGTCCATGTTTCCATGTCCTATGCGTATGCATTTACACTTCCCAAATTTTAATAACATTTGCCATTTTTCTGACCATTTAACTAATTTATCTAGATCATCCTCTAAACTTTGTTTATCTGTAACTTTAGTAACCTTTCTGAATACTTTTGCGTCGTCTGCGATGTCATCTTCCAAATCATTTATATATATATATTAAAAACAGTATAGTGCCTAATACTAATCCCTGTGGTACCCCACTAGTACTCTCTGTCTTCTGGGTGTAATTAAGCCACTCTTCTATCCAGTTGATTACGTCATTACCTATACCATAGAGGCTTTTAGTTTAAGAAACAATCTTTGATGTGGCACTTTATCGAAAACTTTCTGAAAATCTAAGTAGACAACATCCACTGGTGACCCGTCATCTACCCACTTTGTAATTTCTTCCAAAAAACATAAGAGATTAGTTAGACGTGACCTTGCTTTTAGGAACCCATGTTGAGATGTATTTATTAATTTATGTTTTACAAGGAATTCCACCATGTGGTCTCTAATTAATGTTTCAAGTAATTTACATACAACTGATGTTAAACTCACTGGTCTGTAATTTTCTGGCTTGTTCCTCGATCCCTTCTTAAACAGCGGCGTAATGTTTGCTTCAAACTTAATGCTCATACAGATCCTATTTTTAAGAAACTTCAATTCCTAAAACTGGATGATATTTATAAAATACAGCAACTTCAGTTTTATTATAAATTAGTCAATAACAATCTACCGGAATATTTCAGCCATGTCCCTTACTTACGCAATTTTTAAATCCATCAACGCTACACATGAACAATAAATAACCTGTTCATTACCAGAGTCAATCATGAATGTACCAAAAAATATATACAACACAGCGTAATAGAAACAGTTAACACTACTCCAAGCATTATCATCGATAACATTTATACAGTCTCCATGGTTTCATCACTTATATTAAAAACTACCTAATTATGAATTATAAATGCCATTGTGTTATCCCTAATTGTATACATATGGAATATATAGTAGTATCTAATATATTATGTAATTATATATGTATTTATGTACTTCTTTGCTAATATTGAATTATGATGATTATTGTTACTATGTATTATTATTATTCAATTTATTATTACTAAAAGGGGTGTAGTGACATGCTTAGGTCTTACTGGGAGTCTCCTTGACCTTTACATTTGTTAATTATTCCATTTTGTACAGTTATGGTCAAATAAATATGTATGTCTGTCTGTCTTGTAAGGCATTATAATATTTATTAGCTAGAATTATAGAATAATTTACCCATCACATTAACATTTAAAGCTGCCAGCCCATCAATTCGTTTTTTGTCGTCTCACTTCAAATTCATTTTGTGAAAAATCAAACCTACCTCCACTATGGCATTCTAGCTCATTTGTGCAACTTTTATATGTAATTTTTGTGAAATCATCAGACAAACTATTAAATTATTTAATTCTCCTTGTAGAATTTATTGAAGTGCAAATGGAAACGGTGAAAACTAACGAATTTTGTTCTTTGTCATGTGATCGGCAAGAAGATGGAAGTCACGCCCACGATCCGCCTTGACCACATATGGAGTGTTTCCTGTTTTGGATATCCACTATCTTGGGCCTGATCACAAAAGTCAATTCTTTTGATGATTTGAACCAAAATAGGCCCTTTTTAATTAAACCGACTGCGGATATTACTTAAACAATTCACACACTTCATATTACAAGATTAACTGGATTCGCAGTAGGCCAAATCAGTTGAGGATGCAGTTTTAAACAAACGAAATCGGTTGCATAGTAGGGTCAGATAGAACAAATTAAATATATATATATATGATGCATGTTTATCAATATGAAAGTAAAAACAATTACAGTGTCTACACATCAAGGTATCGAAGGCAAGGAAATAGCCGATGTTCTAGGGAAGTTCTTTGCATCAGTATTTACAATGGAAGATGATGGTGATAATATTTTACCAGCATTTAAAAACAGAGTTAAAGAAAACAATGTTTTAAACTAGATCACATTTACTGAGCTAGATATATTGATAAAGTTACAGTAGTTAAAAGAAGACCAGGCTTGTAGTCCAGATGGTATACACCCAAAGATATTGAAGGATTGCGCTGAAACTTTAGCTAAACCGTTGTTTCTAATATTCACGGAATCATTGTCTAGTGGTGTAGATTAGATTGGAAATTGACAAACATTTCTCCAATTTATAAGGGATTCCAGTCTATGGCTGGTAATTATAGACCACCGAGTTTTACTTGTCTTGCCAGTAAACTGATGGAATCTTGTGTGAGGGATGCAATGTTAAAACATTTATTAGAAAACAATTTAAATACCGCAAACCAACATGGTTTTACAAAGGGTGTTCTTGCCTAACAAATTTGTTAGAACCTTTTGAAAGTTGGACAGATGTGGATCAGGGACAGTGTTGATGTTAATTTGATGAATTTTCAAAAAAAGCATTTGACAAAGTCCCAAAAAAAGAGGTTGTTGCGGAAATTATCTGCCTCAAGGATCAGTATTGGGACCTATATTCTCTTTTTAATTTATGCAACTGATATACCAGAGACAGTAAATAGTAATGTAAAAACACTTGTTGACAACACCAAAATATTCAGAACATTAAAAAATAAATCATACAAGCTGATTTAGATAACTTAAGTGAGTGGAGTAATAGATGGTGGGCAGACAATTCCAGTACACCATGACAACCGAAAATAATAATTCCTTGTCCAACGATATTATATCTGCACCATCTACTAACATTTAATAAAATAGAAAAGATAAAAACTGGGTTAAGATATGGGCAAACTATAAAAGGCTATGTCTAGCCTTACAAATGCTCATTATTTGTAAGTAAGTGTAAATGTAAGAAGGTGACAGGACAATGATCAGAATGAGTGAAGACAAGCAGAAGAGAGGAGACTATATGAGAGAATCAGATCAGGGACACAGCAGTTTAGATGAAATCATTTTCAACCAGCTAGTTGACTCCAAAAAAAAGTACTGTTAAAAATGATGCTGGCATCAGCCTGATAAACCACTACAGTTCTTGCTGCTATGACTGCAGCTTATATATACCTGTAAAAATACAAGGTACGCAAACTATTCACCACAACACAACAATTCTGTCATATATTTTTATTAGTTTATAGCCCTGTAGCCGACACCAAATATTACCACAATATCGGCATAATGCATGTACGTGCCAGCAATCTAAATGGGACATTAAAAAAAAACAGAGTTTTTATGGCAAGTAAAAATGCATTTTGCTGACATTAATGAAAGATGAAAACTACTTATTACGGTGACATGAATGTTTTTGTATCCACCACACCAGGCTTAGGCAATGTGATGGTCCTGTCTTGACACAAATAACTCAACAAATATTACCATAATATCAGCACGTCTATCAAAAACTGAGTTTATGGCAATAAAAATGCATTTTGCCGACATTAATGAAAGATGACAGAATGAAGACTACTTATTACGGTGACATAAACGTTTTCGTATCTACCACACCAGGCTTATGCATTGTGACACACTAGTGCAGTCCAATTGTTAAGCAGGCAGCCAGTCCTGTCTTGACACAAATAGCTAATTTGTGTTGTTCATAACTTCTATAAATAGTCCAAATATCATATCACATAACACATATCATGGTAGCGAGCACTTTTTTGACAAAATACTGTCCAGGCCAGACTGATTTCACAAGTGCTAAATTATTTATACTGAAATTTCTCTTGACGACCATGATTCAGAGACACATCATAAATCACTTTGGCATTTTCTTGAGTTCGTTTCCAAGCCACAGTGCACAGCTGAGCAGAATGATGGCGCCACTTTGGTGCGTTGCAGCAAGGTGGACAGGCACGAACGCCAACAGTGTGGCAATTCCAAGGCCAACCTAAGACAGAACAAATAAAATCATTTGCTCATTAAACGTATAATAGTTTAGTGAACATAACCATTGTTGTACACAGTATAAAACGACCACCAACGTGCGATGTTGTGTTACATTTTTATAAACTTGCATAATAAATCTACAAAAGACCATGTTACATTTCCACCTGCAAAAACCAGTTTTTGACAAGACAGTGCCAGTGACCTGCCACTCTTTGACAAGACAGTGCCAGTGACCTGCCACTCTCTGCTGGCAGAAACTGGCAGATACTAATATATAGAGCAATACACTGAACTGATGGCGACATAAAGTCATCCAATCATTGAATCCACTGATCAGTATCCTATGTAGAGATCAGAGACGGCATCAGGTATTATGGCAAAATTTTAACGCAGCCAACAATTATAATTTCCCGGTTGGATCCTGGATTTCTGCTACGGCTACTCAGTGAGATAAGCAATTTTGCTGTGGAAAAGACATTGTTTTCCAGAGGTTTTAATAGGGTATCGGGAGTGAGCCGTGAAATCGTGAAATTGGCTATGAGAAGTGGCACTCACTTGAACAACGGCCATCGCAGCAAGGGCATTGGCTGCCATCATGGCCCTTGGTGGTAGGGGTGCCTTGCGGCACAACCACCACAGGCCTAGCATCGCTGTGCCAGTGAACTCACCCTAGAAATGTCAACTCATGTCACATGTATGTCACTAACATGTCATTGACGTCAAACATTTACAGTGCGTACGTGTGCATGTGTGCATGTGAGCATCTGTGTGTGCCAACCTTTCCCAGAAAATCTTTCTGTCCAACACATACACAACTTCACATAGTAAAAAGGTTTGTTATGGTTCACTTGGGTCATTCCAAATGAAATCAACCTAGAAATGATCAAAATGAATGAGTCTCAACATCCATCTTAACAGGTAAAAATGCGCCACTGAAGATGCGGCTAGATCATACCCTCACATAAACCACAAATTTTATCAAATCTCAATAATCTGTAATATGTTTTTATAGAGACTACTCAAAGGGTAAACCGATGCTTAAGTCCATGTTTCAAGTTCATCTAACTGAACATGTATATAGATAAGTTTTTATAGAGACTACTCAAAGGGTAAACCGATGCTTAAGTCCACGTTTCAAGCTCATCTAACTGAACAAGTAAATAGGTAAGTTCAATAGTAAATTAAAATGTGAATTATTCACGTAACAATAATAAATGTTTAAAAAACCGTATCCCGATATAAACAAAGAAATCTAAGAAAAATCACACCTACAAAAAAGTTACACTATAGTCCTGGAAATGTTTGGAGTGTTTAAATTTTGTGGTTTCCAAAAAATTTACAAAACAAAAAACGTTCATGCTAAGTTTTAGTAGAGCAAATCTGCAAAATTAAATCTCTGTTAAAAGTGTCTCATTGCAAAATAACAAACTTAACGGGTAGTTAGTAGTAGGGAGAAGACCCACCAGATGGCGATGGTTGAACTGAACCATGGCCGAGTTCTCAAGAATGTTCTTCCACGTGGGGGACAGCCGCAGCATGTCCGAGGGGATCCACCGGTCAGCCATCTTGGGCCACGTGTTGTAGCTCAGACCAGCATCCAGCCCGGCCACAAATGCACCTGAAACACCAGCAGTCTTCAGCCTTTAGGGGCTTTTATAATAACAAAATTCAAATAAAATATGTTAGTGGGTGGGTCCAGGGTCCACTTGGATTATCAAAAACAAATTGGAAAGGTATATTTTTTTACAGATTTTTCCTGGTTGAAATATTGCAATAATTAGCATTCCATTCACTCCATTGGCAATGCGTATGTGGTGCCTCCAATTTTGTTTTGTTTTTGGATGGGATGTGGAAGGGTGGGGTCAATCCTTAATTAGTTTTAAATTACAAAGCCTCTTAAAGGTATTGTATTAGTAGCTAAACTGCATTTTGCTTTTATTACATTTTTCTTATCTACAAAATGACATGCCATATTCGACCTAACAAGACTACAGTACGTTTGAAAAAAAAATAATAAACTGATAAACTTGAGATAACAAAATCTGCTTTATTATGCATGTGAACACGAAGCCTAACCAGATATGGCTGTGAGAAAGATTAGGGACATGCCGAAGTGTGCACCCATTCGAAGTCTGGCAATCTGAGCAGTATTGGGCAACTGAAACAAAATATTATTGTTAATAACAGAAATACACATATTTTTGAAAACTAATCATCACACACATGTACACTGTTGTCATCATAAAAATAGCAATAACTAATTCATGTATTCATTCAAAGCTCTCTCCTCAGTTGATTTAGCACATCACAGATCAGATTCATTGATGTTCAAACCTGTCGTGTTTAAGTAATATGTGCAGTCAGTTTCATAAAAGAGTGTGTTCTTATGTTAGAATCAACCAAAGAATCACCTGTAATAGCTAGATCTGGTATCTTGCTAAAGTGTGAACAGCGTTATGTCAAAGCAAACACAGCCGGACCACTTTTACCATTTTGACCAAATCCGGTGAACAGTGTAATCGTTTGCCCGATAATTTCACTGAAACTCAATAATAAAGTTTACAAACAAGGATGGGACAATTTGTCACAAAATGAGGTTGCAACAAGATGAGTAAAAATATATCAGTGAGCTTTAACAGCCGTACCTGGTGTGCCTTGAGCAAGTGGTTGAGTCCACTCCACAGAAAGAGGACGTAGAGCACCATGGCGGAGCCAAGGTGGGCAGACAATCGGTACTGACTGACCCGAGGGATGACAGACTTGTCTTCCTGACCCTGCAGGCCACTCTTCACCATGAACCAGCCAAGCAGACCCTAAATTTGGCATAAAAATAAGAATACAAAAAACATTTCATGCCTGTTAAGTACAACTAGACAACCAGTTGGGGCAACAGGACACCCTAGTGATATCTTGTACATTTCATGCCAGTTAAGTACAACTAGACAACCAGTTGGGGCAACAGGACACCCTAGTGATATCTTGTACATTTCCAACAATTTAAAGATGTAGATAATAATAATTTATTTTAACAGTGATGATGTGTACAATTGTGTTACCACTTACTTATACAACGTCCTGCTGCTAGTAACAACCCTGTGCTGTCATTATCCACAGCCAATTATGTCACCACTTACTTATACAACGTCTTGCTGCTAGTAACAACCCTGTGCTGTCATTATCCACGGCCAATTATGTTACCACTTACTTATACAACGTCCTGCTGCTAGTAACAACCCTGTGCTGTCATTATCCACAGCCATTTATTCTTGCTGCATGTGTACACAGAATCTGATTTGTTTAGGCGACAAATGAACAAAACCACTCTTGTTTTTTTGAAACAGAGAAATCTTAATTAGTTTTTTATCAGGAACATCAAAATGCCCCTGTGTTTATAACACCACACACTCCCTGCATCTAACGCAAGTCCACACACTCCCTGTATCTCTAACGCAAATCCACACACTCCCTGAATCTCTAACACGAGTCCACACACTCCCTGCATCTCTAACACGAGTCCACACATTCCCTGCATCTCTAACACAAGTCCACACACTCCCTGCATCTCTAACACGAGTCCACACACTCCCTGCATCTCTAACACGAGTCCACACACTCCCTGTATCTCTAACGCAAATCCACACACTCCCTGCATCTCTAACACAAGTCCACACACTCCCTGTATCTCTAACAAGTCCACACACTCCCTGTATCTCTCACACAAGTCCACATACAACATTTTGCATTATACATAATAAAAAAATTTTCAAACGTGGCTGCTTAATGTAGCAGTGAGTGACGTTTCTTAATGTAGCAGTGAGTGACGTTTCTTAATGTAGCAGTGAGTGACATTTCTTAATGTAGCAGTGAGTGACGTTTCTTAATGTAGCAGTGAATGACGTTTCTTAATGTAGCAGTGAGTGACGTTTCTTAATGTAACAGTGAGTGATGTTTCTTACTGTAGCAGTGAGTGACGTTTCTTAATGTAGCAGTGAGTGACGTTTCTTAATGTAGCAGTGAATGACGTTTCTTAATGTAGCAGTGAATGACGTTTCTTAATGTAGCAGTGAGTGACGTTTCCATACCTGGAAGCCAAGAAGGGTGAAATAGATGGCGAGCCGGGGTTTCATTGGCTTTGAGATCCACCCCTTCTTGAGAAAGAAGAGAGCAGGTAGGGCGAAGACGACCGCAATGGAACGCCCCCACATACGATGCGTGTACTCCCAGAAGAAGATATTCTTGAAGCCATTCAGGTCCAGGTCTCGACCCAGGCTGTGGACAATGGACAATCTTTATAATGGCCACATACAGTAGTACACTATATATATATATATATATATATATATATATATATANTATATATATATATACATATATATATCACAAACTGTTTATTTATATCTTAACTATTATTCAAAGGTCCTTCCTCAATTCAATTCTTTCACTTGTTTATCAGCTTATGCTGAACCCTAACTAGTACACTATAGTTTTGACTGTTCAGACATCTGACTCCAAAGTAATAATGTAAATAAAGAACTCAATAAGATTAGTAACTGGCTAAAAGCCAACAAACTTTCATTAAATGTCAAGAAAACTAAATTCATGATATTTTACATGCCTCAAAAGAAAACTGAGATCCCATTGTTGCTAACAGATGGAGCAAAATTTTAATTTTTTGGGTATTACTTTAAATAACTTTAATCTCGCAGAGTCATAAATAAAGTAGCTAACAAAATAAATAAAACAATCAGAATTTTTAATAAACTTAAACACTTTTTACCACAAAGCATATTATCTATTATGTACGCATCCCTCATTCTTCCTCATATTAATTATGGTATTCTGCTACGGGGTCACCAAGCACATCGACTTTATAGTTTGCAAAAAAGGAATAGGAATAATTTCTATGAGTAAATATAACTCACACAGATCCTATTCTTAAGAAACTTCAATTCCTAAACCTGGATGATATTTGTACAGTGCAGCAACCTAAGTTTTATTATAAATTAGTCAATAACGATCTACTGGAATATTTCAGCCACACCCCTTACTTACGCAATTTTGAAATCCATCAACACTACACACGAGGAATAAATAACCTGTTTATTCCTGAGTCAATCATGAATATACAAAAAAATATATACGACATAACGTAATAGAAACAGTTAACAATACTCCAAGCGTTATCATCGATAACATTTATCCACATAGTCTACATGGTTTCATCACTTATATTAAAAAACTACCTAATTATGAATTATAAATGCCGTTGTGTTATCCCTAATTGTTACATATGTAGTATGTAATATATTATGCAATTATATATATTTATATTTCTGTACTTCTTTACTAATATTAAATTATGATGATTATTATTACTATTTATTATTACTATTCAATTTATTATTATTATTAAAAGGGGGTTTGCTATATCTTAATGGGAGTCTCCTTGAACTTTACATTTAATTATTCCATTTTGTACAGTTATGCTCAAATAAATATGTCTGTCTGTTTGTCAATCTTTTTTATTTAGTTTTGGTGAAATCATCCGACGAACTATTACATTATTTCTGACCGGCTCCGAATAAAATTTGTCAAAAAGTGGCAAAAGGTGTCTGCCCCTACATGCTACAGCATGCAGCCATTCACACTTTTACAAATCACCCGATTTATTGATCAAAGTAAATTTTGTCTAAGCTTTCAACAAAAGTATGTATTCTTTTATTAAAGTAAGTAAAAGCTTTATTTCATGTTGGTGACCATGTCACGTTTATCACGTGATTTTCAATAGGCCATCAAAACGTACTCACACACTACAAATAGTAGTTGAATAGAGTTTCGCAACCAAATAGAAGGTGTGTTCTATTATTTAAGTGTACGTTTGACTGTTTTTCTGAGCAAAAAAGGACACTTACTATTTGTACTCTGGAAACTGTTTGTAGCGTTCAAATTCAGCTTCCCACTCCTCCTGTGTCCTGGGAGGACGCATTCCTTTGATGATGTGCCACTGTGTCATCGACAGACCAGACTCTGTCAATCTGTAGCAATCACATCAGGCTGTGTCAAATGTATCAATCACATCAGGCTGTGTCAAATGTATCAATCACATCAGGCTGTGTCAAATGTATCAATCACATCAGGCTGTGTCAAATGTAGCAATCACATCAGGCTGTATCAAATGTAACAATCACATCAGGCTGTGTCAAATGTATCAATCACATCAGACTGTATCAAATGTATCAATCACATCAGACTGTGTCAAATGTATCAATCACATCAGGCTGTGTCAAATGTATCAATCACATCAGACTGTGTCAAATGTATCAATCACATCAGGCTGTGTCAAATGTAGCAATCACATCAGGTTTTACTGAATTTATAACATCTCAATTGGGTAAAATTATATTGTAGAAAAAAAAAAAACTCAACTAGCTGTGTATCAGTTAACCTATGAGACTCATTGTACATTCCTGTGATAAAGCATGATTCACATTGAAGTAAAATAACGAGTTTCATGAATGTCATCAACTCTTCTACTTTGATCCATAACCTCTCCAAGATGAATGATGGATTGCTGAAGACTACTTTGCTACCTGGTGGTCAGACAGGCGTACTGTGAACTGTTTGCTATCTGGTGGTCAGACAGGCATACTGTAAACTGTTTGCTGTCTGGTGGTCAGACAGACATACTGTAAACTGTTTGCTGTCTGGTGGTCAGACAGACATACTGTAAACTGTTTGCTGTCTGGTGGTCAGACAGGCAGACTGTAAACTGTTTGATATCTGGTGGTCAGACAGGCAGACTGTAAACTGTTTGCTGTCTGGTGGTCAGACAGACAGACTGTAAACTGTTTGCTGTCTGGTGGTCAGACAGGCATACTGTAAACTGTTTGCTGTCTGGTGGTCAGACAGGCATACTGTAAACTGTTTGCTGTCTGGTGGTCAGACAGGCATACTGTAAACTGTTTGCTGTCTGGTGGTCAGACAGGCATACTGTAAACTGTTTGCTGTCTGGTGGTCAGACAGGCATACTGTAAACTGTTTGCTGTCTGGTGGTCAGACAGGCATACTGTAAACTGTTTGCTGTCTGGTGGTCAGACAGGCATACTGTAAACTGTTTGCTGTCTGGTGGTCAGACAGGCATACTGTAAACTGTTTGCTGTCTGGTGGTCAGACAGGCATACTGTAAACTGTTTGCTGTCTGGTGGTCAGACAGGCATACTGTAAACTGTTTGCTGTCTGGTGGTCAGACAGGCATACTGTAAACTGTTTGCTGTCTGGTGGTCAGACAGGCATACTGTAAACTGTTTGCTGTCTGGTGGTCAGACAGGCATACTGTAAACTGTTTGCTGTCTGGTGGTCAGACAGGCATACTGTAAACTGTTTGCTGTCTGGTGGTCAGACAGGCATACTGTAAACTGTTTGCTGTCTGGTGGTCAGACAGGCATACTGTAAACTGTTTGCTGTCTGGTGGTCAGACAGGCATACTGTAAACTGTTTGCTGTCTGGTGGTCAGACAGGCATACTGTAAACTGTTTGCTGTCTGGTGGTCAGACAGGCATACTGTAAACTGTTTGCTGTCTGGTGGTCAGACAGGCATACTGTAAACTGTTTGCTGTCTGGTGGTCAGACAGGCATACTGTAAACTGTTTGCTGTCTGGTGGTCAGACAGGCATACTGTAAACTGTTTGCTGTCTGGTGGTCAGACAGGCATACTGTAAACTGTTTGCTGTCTGGTGGTCAGACAGGCATACTGTAAACTGTTTGCTGTCTGGTGGTCAGACAGGCATACTGTAAACTGTTTGCTGTCTGGTGGTCAGACAGGCATACTGTAAACTGTTTGCTGTCTGGTGGTCAGACAGGCATACTGTAAACTGTTTGCTGTCTGGTGGTCAGACAGGCATACTGTAAACTGTTTGCTGTCTGGTGGTCAGACAGGCATACTGTAAACTGTTTGCTGTCTGGTGGTCAGACAGGCATACTGTAAACTGTTTGCTGTCTGGTGGTCAGACAGGCATACTGTAAACTGTTTGCTGTCTGGTGGTCAGACAGGCATACTGTAAACTGTTTGCTGTCTGGTGGTCAGACAGGCATACTGTAAACTGTTTGCTGTCTGGTGGTCAGACAGGCATACTGTAAACTGTTTGCTGTCTGGTGGTCAGACAGGCATACTGTAAACTGTTTGCTGTCTGGTGGTCAGACAGGCATACTGTAAACTGTTTGCTGTCTGGTGGTCAGACAGGCATACTGTAAACTGTTTGCTGTCTGGTGGTCAGACAGGCATACTGTAAACTGTTTGCTGTCTGGTGGTCAGACAGGCATACTGTAAACTGTTTGCTGTCTGGTGGTCAGACAGGCATACTGTAAACTGTTTGCTGTCTGGTGGTCAGACAGGCACACTGTAAACTGTTTGCTGTCTGCCAAATAGTGCCAAATAAACATTTAAGATTGTACTCTCAAGTGCCAAATAAACATTTAAGATTGTACTCTCAAGTGCCAAATAAACATTTAAGATTGTACTCTCAAGTGCCAAATAAACATATAGGCCAAATAACAGAAGAGGGTGGCAAATCGGTCAAATTTAATAATAGTATAGTCCCAAAAAACAGTATAGGGGGTAAAATTGTTCAAAACAAATAATAGTACAGTGCAAAAAAGTCACTAGTTTGTCTTTTTTAGCACCGAAGCAATTTTTTTACTCTACGTGAAGCCAAGGTGTCCCTAGAAAACTACACGGATCGCTGTGTATTTTAGGGTTTTTTCACCGCAGATACAGTAACCGCATTTTATACCTGCGAAAAACCGGGGAATTTTCCATTTTTAAATGGACATTAAAGTTTTACCGAATTGAATACGCAAGCCCGTTTCAGGGGAAACCGCCATCAGCCGGTTACAACCGGTTTGAGGCGCTGCATACGACGGCCATTTACGGTTGATAATGGCTTTTTATCTAATAATATAACACGTCGAGCTCCTGAGAACTAAAGATTCTGACTGATTCATCTAATCATGGAAATCTAATGGTCTAACGCTTCGGGATCAAAACCTAGGATCTTCAGAAGCACAGGATCCCGCTAAATTCACGACTGTCGTTTGGCAGGATGAAAACTTAGCTGTCAGAGGGAGCAACATGCAGCTCCAGTTGGGAGCAAGTGATTTTAGCGTGAGCTTTAAACCGCCCCGTAGATGATCAATTAGCGCTAGCAATAGGGAGTGAGAGCGATTTCTCTCCTAAAAATTATACACTGCATAATTTGCTTTATTGCGATTTAATAATATTATAGTGCCAAATAAGGTGTGTATAGGGTGGCATTTTTCTTCAAATAAATACGCGTATAGGGACGCTTATTCAGCACTCAAGAGTAACAAAGAATGTTCAAAGACTCAAGTGAGGTGAACTGACTGGAGTGGGGTGAACTGACCGGAGTGGGGTGATCTGACTGGAGTGGGGTGAGCTGACTGGAGTGGGGTGAGCTGACTGGAGTGGGGTGAGCTGACTGGAGTGGGGTGAACTGACTGGAGTGGGGTGAACTGACTGGAGTGGGGTGAGCTGACTGGAGTGGGGTGAACTGACTGGAGTGAGGTGAACTGACTGGAGTGGGGTGAACTGACTGGAGTGAGGTGAACTGACTGGAGTGGGGTGAGCTGACTGGAGTGAGGTGAGCTGACTGGAGTGGGGTGAACTGACTGGAGTGAGGTGAACTGACTGGAGTGGGGTGAACTGACTGGAGTGAGGTGAACTGACTGGAATGAGGTGAACTGACTGGAGTGGGGTGAACTGACTGGAGTGAGGTGAAGTCCGATGAATTGACTCAAGTAGGGGTGAACTTACACAAGTGAGGTGAACTGATTCAAGAGGGTGAACAAACCGTGTGATGGCGCCAATGACGATGGCCCCGAAGGTCATGCCTGCGCAACCCAACAGCCACAGACCGACCGCCTTCTGGCCACGTGGAGAAACACTCTGTGCAGCCTGTGTGGCCGTGGTTGCGGGTCTGTGAAACACCTTAATAGAAACATCAGCTCTTGAGTCTTCATATACTCAACTTCATGCACTTCATGCTTGTAGATGATTGAACAAGACTTAAACAAGATTGCCATCAAAAGCAACAAGCTACCACTGGCATGTCGTAGACAAGAGTCCGATATGTTTTCATCTACATGCATGTAGCCCGCCCTTATTAGACGGGTAATATTTATTCTAAAATATATTAATACTGCTTAACATAGTAACATTTACACAATAAGAAGATAATTTGTTCCATTCTTTATTGCCCTGTGAGAATGCATACATTTCTATATCCAATTAATGATCCAATTAATGATCCAATGTATGCTCCAGACACTAATAACTGAAAATGTTTTAGCTGCCAATGAATTTTTTCTTCACTTGGAAAGAACTCCTGAATTGTGTGTACACAACAAGATGTTTACCCTGCATGTGTGTACACAACAAGATGTTTACCCTGCATGTGTGTACACAACAAGATGTTTACCCTGCATGTGCACTTCTGGACACGTCTAACTAGAGAATGCCAACCTGCTTTGTTGTCAGTCTCTTGCCAAGTAGTGTCGTGGTCAGACGCCATTTTGACGTCACACTGCTGAAGCTCCTCACAGGATTTGACTGGAAAAATGACTGGAAAATCACAAAATAATTTACTGCATAGGTTTGTGCAAGGTTTTTTCACAGAAAATGTCACAAGTTCTGTGAGGATGGCAACCATTATCATTTGCCGTATTCCAATAACAATTATATCAATGGAAAACTATTTTTTTATTTATGCACCAACTTCCAAGTTTCAGTTCAATTACTGTATATGTTGTGAATTTTACAGGTTTTTATAGAAGCCTATCTAACCTGCATTTGGCAGGCGTGAACTGTTTGAACCATCGCACCCCATTGACCAATGAAAAATGAGCAGTTAAAGTGAAACCAAAGGCATTGTTTTGGGCTTTTGCACCTATTTATTTTAAAAGTGAAAAATTCTGTTGTAATGTTACCTTTCATGGAGGCTGACATTCATCAGTGTTTGCAATGTTGACCAATCAGCAGCGAGCAGCCCCTTAACCCCTGACGTGGCTGTGATGTAGGCTGTGCGTATCACATGTATTTTTAACGTGGTTGAGATGTGCTGTTTCATTTTTAATTGCTTTTATATTGGATTTACACGCAGCAAAAATTCTTACAATACCATACTGTGCAGAATTTGGATGTAAGCCTCATTCAGTGAGGTATATAATTGTCTTTTTTTTATTTCCTCTGAAAAAACAAACAGTAGTGAAGCAATGGATTCACAATTGCGGGCTGGTTGGAAGCCCATGTGATATGCTAGACTTTGTTCTGCCCATTTTTAAGTCATGTTTTGAAGGGTCAATGGGTCAAGATCCTTCAAAACGTCGGCGACGGAGAACATTAAAGCCTGAAGCGGTACCGATAATCTCAGCATGTACCTCAGCCAAAAGCTTCGACACAACGCAAACACTCGACCAAGAAAACTGTCAAATCGGAATGCGAGGCATTTAGTAGACAATGAATGAATGGACTATCTTGCCAAATAAGTTGATTTTAGACGGAAACAGCATGTCCAAACTTATTGGCAAGTATGTAACTAAAATCGTCTATGTCTATGATCAGGTGTTTAAAGTTGGAGTTGTGAAACATAGTCAGCACTCTTGACGTAGGATTCTGAACAAATATGGCGCTGCCCATGCAAAAATTGTTGGTGTTCAACGAGGTATATTTAGTTAACCACTTGCATGATATTCTTGATTATAGTTGTAAATGGTTAGTTTTCAAGTACTCTTATAGGTGCAAAGGCTGTAAAAATGCATTTGGTTTCACTTTAAACAGTCATCTTTTTGTCCATATCTTCAAACATTAAAGTCCAACTGTCAAGAGACTATATTGTTACATTCATCGTTTTAAAGTCTTAACCATAATAATTATGTACAAAATTTATGAAAATACGATTTGATTTGCAGATGCACCTGCTCGTGAAAGTTGACGGAAAAGAGCGCTTGATTGACATTTGTGTCATTCCACATCAAATCACCAGATTCTCAGAAACCCCCTCACATACTAAATCTTCAGATCTCCTCAATATTTTTTATCAGATATTCTCCAAATATCCAAATCTCAAATTTTGCTTCTAACAACTTTCCCATGCTCCAGATGCACAACCATCTTATATATGAATGAAATCAAAGTGGATTTTCTATCCATTTGTCAGAACACACACACGCAAAAGCTCTAGCCCTACGCATTACTGAGTTATTGGACAAGTAATGAACATCAAACTTTGCCAACATTTTAACGCCTGTAATTTCTGTGCAAAAATTGTTCTACCTAAGGTCACAAGATATGTTTTTCTCGGAAACTATTATGAGTACGATACTAAAATTTTAGATTTTGGTATTTGATCCCAGGCTCCAGATGAACAACCATCTTATATATACATATATGAATGAAGTTAAATTGGATTTTCTATCTATGGGTCAGAATAAATACACACAAACAATTGCAAGGCTCTAGCCCTACTCATTACTGAGTTTCTGGACCTCAAACTTTGCCAAAATGTTAACGCTGTTAATTTCTGTGCAAAAACGGGTCACAAAAATGTGTTTTCTCAGAAACTGTTAGGGGCAGCAAGCTAACATTTGAGATTCGTTCCTTTGAATTTTTTTTTATCTGCTAAAAATATTGAAGAAATCTGGAGACCCAGTACGTGGACCATCTAGTGATTTTATGTAGAGTGACCCTTTTCGCTACTGCCATTGTTGCACTATTGTATCGCCAAACAGTCATCTGTGGTCTGTATCTTCAAAAGTTAAAGTCCAGTTGTCAAGAGACACATCCCCAGCCACACATGCTCAATCAGACATCGAATAAACTTTAACAAGATTTGCCATCCAAGCAAAAGGCCCAGATGGCAAGTGGACAAGGAAGCCATTGGCTTATCGAGAGTCCAACAATGTTCATCTACTTATAACCCGCCCTCCTGAGATATGTGTCAACCTTGTTTTTAAACATATTCACGCTGCTAGCAGTTACACAATCTGTAGACAATTTGTTCCATTCATTTATTGT